>CAUYQG010193257.1:0-15594 GCA_963574415.1 Tarsius wallacei
ACTCCAGTCAGGATGGCCATTAAAAAACAACAGATGCTAGAGAGGATGAGGGGAAAAGGGAACACGTCTACACTGTTGGCAGGAGTGTAAATTAGTACAAACTGTGGAAAACTGTGTGGCAATTCCTAAAAGATCTAAAAATCGACCTTCCATACAACCTAGCAATCTTTCTGGAAATATACCTGGAGGAACTCAAATCACTCTATGAAAAACATATCTGCACATGCATGTTTATTGCAGCACTATTCACAATAGCAAAAATAAAACAAACCGTGCTGCCCATTGAAAGTACTGGATAAAAAAATTGTAGTACATATACACGATGGAATATTACGAAGCCACAAAGAAGGACAAAATTATGAGCTTCGCAGCAACTTGGATGGACTGAGAGTCTATAATATTCAGTGATCTATCACAGAAAAAAGAACTGAGTACCACACATTCTCATTCATAAATGGACCCTGAACAATTAACATAATACTATAAGAAAGGGATTGGCAATAGTGGGAAATTGCCAGAAGAGGGAAGGAGGGAGAACACTTCCTCAGTAAGGGTCCCTGATCTCAAACCAGGTGAAATGGGGACCAAACTGAAGTTCAGCCTCACCACTTCAGCGCCTGGCAGGGCACTGGCAGCAGGAGCTGCCGAGGGAGTCCAGAGGCAAAGTCCCATGGAAGAGAGGCACCATGGGACAAGAGAGGCACCCCACTACCATCTTGAAGGCGGGGCAGGAAAGCGCTCCGACTTGCTCATCACGGAGCGACAGACCTGATCTCTGTGCCTGGCGTATCAACTACTCAGGGACTGATTGCCACCCAGAGGGAATATCTTGAAAGCACAAACTTCGGAGCGATCCGAGTGCTGAGTCCCAGGCGCCCCACCCCCTACCCTGATCCAGCTGCCAGACAAAGGGTGTGGCCAGTAAAGGATGAGGAAGGACTCCAAAGAGATCAGTGGTGAGTCGAGGGCTGACCTAAACCCCCACCTCCCCAGCAATCCTTTGAACATCAGACCCACACAGCTGGGCCACAACTGAGAGGGATAAACCCAGGCAGAGCCTGGACGTCAGTTGCAATAGGAGAACTCCATTCCAGGATAGGCCTGGCTGGGGCACTCCCCACAAGTATATACCTGGGGTAGAGACAATCCTGCACTCCCCACTAGAAGAGATCTCCCTGATCATAAGAGAGTGGGAGGGGAGGACTGCAGCCCCACCTACCTCTACTGCCCCTCCTCCTTCCCTGCTCAGGACCCTGAGGAGAGAGTGAAAGAGTGGCTTTGCAGGAGAGACCTGATTAAGGGAACAAATACAGAGCCTGCCACAAGGGGGCAGTTTTTAAAAAATTTTTACTTGGCGAGACCTCATCTCTACAATAAATCAAAAATCAGCCGGGCGTGGTAGCACGTGCCTGTAGTTCCAGCTACTTGGAAGGCTGAGGCGGAAGAATCGCGGGAGCCCAGCAGGTGGAGGCTGCTGTGGCCGGGAGTGGCCACTGCACTCCAGTATGGGCGACAGTGAGACTCCAACTCAAAAAAAAAAAAAAAAAAAAATTTTTTTTGCCTGTTTGTTTGTTAGTTCATCTATTTTTCAAGTATTTTTCCTTTGTGCATGAATGTGTATGGGAGGGTTTGATCTGTATTCCCCCAAAATTGTTTTCTTTTCTTTTTCTGTTTCTTTCTTCTATTTGTTGCTTTCTGTTTATGTGTGTATATGAACGATTGAGTGTTCATCTTTCAGTTTTGTTGTTGTTGGTTTGTTTTTGCTCTTTTTATTTTTATTTTTTATAGTTTAAGGTGTGTGTCAATATATGTGTGAGGGTTTGATCTGAATTCCTTTTTTGTTTTTTTCCAGTTTTCTGTTTTTCTTCTTCATTCACTTTTGTGCTAGGCATGTGTGTGTTCAGTTTTCTTCGTTTTGTTGTTGTTGTTTGTTTTGTTTCACTTTATTGTTATTCCAGTTTGTTTTGGGGGGGGTGTGTGTACGTCTCTGAGTATGTGTGTTTAATTGTTTTTTGCATTTGTTTCTGCTTTGAATCATCAGATAGAGTGGTAGTAGGGAGTGGGTCTCAAGGAACACATACCACAATGAGTGAACACTGTAATTTGCAAGTAGTTTCTGAATCCTAGCACCCCATCACCTACTTTATTTGACTTTCAAAAACTGCAAGAGACAGCAGAGCTTCCCATCCACTGTCCAATTTCAAAGTAGGACAAATCCAGAGCACAGATCAGGGAAGAATAGAGGGCTGGGCAAACATCAGAAGGGAAAGCCTCTCCCACTGGCACTGAATAACAGGTCTAAAGAGAAAAACAACAGCTCTGTCACGAATGAGGAAAAACCAAAGGAAGACCACAGGAAATTTCAAGTGTCCCAAAGAGAAAAATCAGACCTTGGTGCCCAAACAATGGAAGTCAACAATGACTGGCCCTAGAATACAGCAGGGTTAAGGAATAGATGAAAAGAGTGAATAAGACACAAGAAAGATAAGATGCAACACTGAAAGGACTTGTAACAGAGATTTTGGCAATACAAAAATTTCATCCAGAAAATAAATAACAAGATGACAAGCATGGAAAGCAGAATTAACCTAGCTGAAGAAAGAATCTCAGAACTTGAAGACCAGAACATGGAATTAACCGAATCTATAAAAAACACAGAAAGAGGACACAGAAAGAAAGAACAAAGCCTATGAGATACATGCAATTATATCAAGAGGCCAAACTTACACCTGATTGATATCCCAGAAGAAGAAAGGGAAATGGAGAACAACTTGGAAAAAGTATTCTAGGAGGTAATCCAATAAAACTTTACCCATCTCACCAGAAATGTGACCAGCAAGGCACAAGAGATACAGAGAACCCCCCCAAGACATAAAATGAGAAGACCAACTCCTAGACACATAGTAATTCGCCTACATAAAGTAGGCACAAAAGAAAAAATACTAAAGGCAGCAAGAGAGAAAGGTCAGACTGCCCACTGGGGAAAACCAATCAGAGTAGCAGCAGACCTACTGGCAGAAACACTACAAACAAGAAGGGACTGGAGTCCTATATTCAAAGTCCTCAAAGACAAATGATTTCAACCAAGAATTTCCTACCTAGCCAAGCTAAGCTTTATCAGTGATGGAGAATTAAAATCATTCCCAGACATCCCATACCTAAGAGATTATGCAGCATCCAGACCAGCTCTATAGGAGATACTTAAAAATGTATTAAGCACAGAAAGAAAAAAAATAGAATGACCACACACTTCCCAAGAGCACAGCAAAGCACAGAATCAACAGAGAATACAGTGCGACAAGAAATTTGAAAGCATACACATACATCAACCACAAACCAAAAGAAAATACACAAAGAAAAAACTTTATAAGAACCTCATGACAGGGATAAACAATCATATTTCAATAATCAGCCTGAATGTGAATGGAGTAAATGAACCACTGAAAAGACACAGAATGGCAAACTGGATAAGAAGCCATGACCCAATTATTTGCTGCATCCAGGAGGCTCATCTCAACACAAGGAATACACACAGACTCAAAGTTAAAGGATAAAAAATGAGTTTCCAGGCAAATGGGTCACAAAAGAAGGCAGGATTCACGATCTTAATATCAGACAAAACAACTTTTAAGCTATCAAAATTTTAAAAAGATGCAAAAGGACACAATATAATGATAAAAAGTTCAATCCACCAACAAGATATATATCCTAAACATATACACACCAAACACAGGATCACCAGCAACATAATAAAGCAACTACTAAGTAAACTAAAAAAAGATATGAACTCTAACACTATTATAGCAGGGACTTGAATACCCCACTAACAGCCCTACATAGATCATCGAGGCAAAAAATCAACAAGGAGATCCAGAACCTAAACTTGACACTCGACTAAATGGACTTAATAGATACCTACAGATTATTCCACCCAGCAACCACAGAATATACATTCTACTCACCACCACATGGAATGTACTCCAAGATTGATCAAATCCTTGGTCATAAATCAAGCATAAACAAATCCCAAGATTTCCAAGGTTGAAATCTTGCCATGCACATACTCATACCACAGTGGAATAAAAATAAATATCAACACCAACAAAATTTCCACAAAGCCCATAAAGACATGGACACTAAACAGCATGATGCTGAACAACTACTGGGGCAACACTGAAATCAAAGCAAAAATTAAAAGATTCCTGAAAACAAATGAAAATGAAAATAAATCTTACCAAAACCTCTGGGATGCCATGAAAACAGTTCTAAGAGGGGAATTTATATCTCTATAAGCATACATCAAGAAAATGAAAAATCAGAAGTTGAGAGCCTAACAAATCACCTACAGGAGCTGGAAAGAGAAGAAGAATCCAAATCACCAAAATACTAGCCCAAATACGAAACACAGAAGACAAAAATATCATAGAAAACATCAACAAAACAAAAAGCTGGTTCTTTGAAAGAATTAACAAGATAGATGGACCCCTGGCCAGAATGACTAAGAAAAAGAGAGAAAAAGCCCAAATAAACAAAATCAGAAATACAAAGGATCAAATCACAACTGACCCTGAAGAAATACAAAAGATTATCAGAGATTACTAGGTACACCTCTATGGAAACAAACTAGATAACCTAAATGAAATGGAGAACTTTCTGACATCACACAACCTCCCCAGGTTGAAACAAGAACACATTGAGACACTAAATAGACCAATAACAACTTAGGAAATTGACCCTGTCATATGAAAACTACCTACAAAAAAAAGTCCTGGACCAGATGGCTTTCCAGCAGAATTCTACAAAATGTACAAGGAGGAGCTGATACCAATCCTATCGAAAGTATTTCAGGCAATTGAGAAAGATGGAATTCTTTCCAAATCATTTTACAAAGTTAACATCACACTAATACTCAAACCGGGTAAAGATCAAGCAAAAAAAGAGAATACAGGCCAATAATTCTAATGAATATAGATACAAAAATCCTCAACAAGATACTAGCAAATTAGATCCAAAAACACGTCTCAAAAATCATCCACCTTGACCAAGTAGGGTTCATCCCCAGGATGCAGGGCTGGTTAAACATTTTCAAGGTCACAAATGTAATTAAATACATCAGCAGATGTAAAAGCAAGAAACACATGATTATATCATTAGATGCAGAAAAAGCTTTTGATAAAATCCAGCATCCCTTCTTGATAAAAACCCTCAAACATGTAGGTATAGAAGGAACATACCTCAAAGTAGTAAGTGCCATTTATGATAAACCCACAGCTAACATATTGCTAAATGGAAACATTTCCCCTGAAAACTGGAACAAGGTAAGGCTGCCCACTTTCACCCCTCTTGTTCAACATTGTGTTGGAAGTCCTAGCTAGGGCAATTAGACAATAGAAGGAAATCAGGGGTATCCAAATAGGAAAAGAGGAAGTCAAGTTATCCCTCTTTGCTGATGATATGATCCTATTCCTTGAAAATCCAAGAGAATCTGTCAAAAACCTGCTTGTGCTGATAAAAGACTTTGGCAAAGTCTCAGGGTACAAAATAAATGTGCAAAAGACAGTTGCATTACTATATACCAACAACAAGCAGGCAGAGATACAAATTAAAAGCACAATCCCATTCACAATAGCCACAAAAAAAAAGGAAAGTCCTCAGCATCTTCCTAACCAGAGAAGTGAAAGACCTTTATAATGAGAACTACAAAACACTGCTCAAAGAAATCCAAGAAGACACAAATGGAAAAATATTTCATGCTCATGGATAGAAAGAATCAATATTGCGACAAAAATATCATAGAAAACATCAACAAAACAAAAGCTGGTTCTTTGAAAGAATTAACAAGATAGATGGAAAGGCAATCTACAGATTCAATGCAACACCTAAAGGCAATCTACAGATTCAATGCAATACCCATTAAGTTACCAACATCATTCTTCTCAGACCTGGAAATGGCAATACAGAAATTCATATGGAAACATAAATGACCAAGAATAGCCAAAACAATCCTTAGCAAAAGAAACAAAGCAGGAGGTATCACACATCCAGACTTCAAACTTTACTATAAGGATACAGAAATCAAAACAACCTGATATTGGTACAAGAACAGGCACATAGACCAATGGAACAGGATAGAGATTCTGGAAGCAAAGCCTCGATTTCTCAACCAACTCATCTATGACAAAGCCTCCAACAACAACCACTGGGGAGAGGAGAACCTATTCAGTAAATGGTGCTGAGAAAACTGACTGATCATATGCAGAAGATTGAAACAGGACCCCTACCTATTACCATACACAAAATTAACTCTAAATGGATCAAAGACCTAAACATAAATTCTCAAACTATAAGAATCTTAGAAAACGTAGGAGATACCATTATGGAAACTGGAACTGGCAACCAATTCCTGATCATAACCCTAATGCCCATACCTTAAGAAATAAGATAGATAAGTGGGACCTCATCAAACTAATAAGCTTCTGCAAAGCAAAAGAGAGCAAGGAGACAGCCCACAATGGGAAAAAATATTTTCCAACTGTATATCTGACAAAGGCCTAACATCTAGGATCTACAAGGAACTCAAACTCACTGAAAGGAAAAAAACAAACAGCCCCGTTCAAAAATGGTCAAAGACATGAACAGACATTTCTCAAAAGGAGATATACAGGCAGCCAACAGACACATGAAAAAGTGCTCAGCCTCACTCATCATCAGAGAAATACAAATCAAAACTACATTGAGATACCACCTAACCCCAGTAAGAATGACCATCATTAATAAAACAGACAACAGATCCTGGCGAGGATGCAGAGAAAAAGGAACGCTTCTACACTGCTGGTGGGAATGCAAACTAGTGCAATGTCTATGGAAGACAGTGTGGCGATTTCTGAAAGAGCTAGAAATTGACCTTCCATATGACCCAGCAATTCCCCTATTGGGAATATACCTGTAGGAACTCAAATCATTATACAAAAACGATGCCTGTTTGTTGCAGCTCTATTCACAATAGCAAAAACATGGAACCAAGCACGCTGCTCATCGAAGCTGGACTGGTTACAAAAAATGTGGTACATATATACAATGGAATTTTACACAGCCATAAAGAAGGACAAACATATGAACTTCACAGCAACTTGTATGGATTTAGAGTTGATCATATTCAGTATATCACAGAAAGAAAGAACAGAGGACCATATGTTCTCACTCATAAGTGGACTTTGAACCATTATAATACTATAAGAAAGCGATTGGCAATAGTGGGAAACTGCCAGGGCAGTGGGGTGGGATTGGCAGTTGAGGAAACCTACTAGGAGAGGGAGAGACACACCTCATCAACAAGGGTACCTGCATAATCACTGTTTGTATATCTAACCCTGAATTGTACCCCACATCTTTATTTTTTTAAAAAGCGAGGCTCAAACTTTATCTGTACAATGACCATTTGTATAACTAACCCTGAATTGTAGCCTACACCTTTAAAATAAAATTTTTAAAGTTACTTTAATTTGTATTTATCCTACTAATTATACAAACAGGTTAAAACGTTGATAACAATCAGAACAATATTAAAGCTATTTGCTCTATAATATAATGTTAATACAAGACATTCTTGTATTTTAAATTTTTATTTGGCAGACCAAATAATTCCCACAGCAAAATAATTTCATGTGACTGCTGTTTTTCTTTGTAAATTAGACTTTTCTATTTTAGAAAATATCTTTTTCACCTTGGAAATCCTAATATACTTTAAAGTAAAATAACCGATAAATCATGGTCTTTGGTGTCTTTTAACGTCAAAGTTCAGTGGACTTTAGGATTCATCAGTTCAACTTCCTCACACAGAAATGAGCAGAGACGCTGAATATTTACTGAATTCTTTTTCCTGGGTCACATATTCAGGATTAGACCATTGCTCTTTCCACATAATACATAGCCTCTCAATTCTTCCATGTTATTTTATTTATTGCATTTGAAATTTACTAGTTTATCGAGCAATTTCTAGAGACAAACTTGTTTAAAAAATCATTAGGGTACCCCATGATTCCAAGATTTAAAAACTTAGGGCACTATTCTAATAACTTAAATATACATTACCTAATAATAGTAGTTTATACATATTCTTCCAAAGTTTGAGCTTACATGAATAAAATGAAATCACCAAGGAAGCTACAAAGTAGGTATTTTCCTATAACATTTCTTTAGGGATCAGAGCTCTATTTGTAGTAAAACATTTGTCTTCATTAAGCTATCTTTTCTAGTCACTCCAGAAGAACAGTTTCAAAAATGCCAGGGGATCATGTGAATGGACTAACTTAGCAATATTCCTCTCCTCTGAGTCATAGGGCTAGGATCCTGCAGTGTACCATGTATAAGGTCTTATTAAATCTTTAAGAGCATTCCAATATTTTATCTCTTCCCTATTTGGTTAGGAACCTCATCTTCTTATCTAAAAGACCCTTTTAAAAGAGCAGCAATTATAAGCAGTAGCTGAAAGAATTAAAACTTTAAAGGATAGAATCCTGATAAAAGCTTGAGATATTTTTACTATCAAGAATAGTTTCTCTTTTCAGATTAAGTGTAAACTATAGAAATGGGATAAAGAAGACAGTGAAATCCATAACAGTATTTATTCTGGAAACCACAATCCTGTGACTTAGAATCAGCTAGGTAGGGAAGACTGAAATCTAATGTTCCAGTTACTAGGAATAAAAACAAAAAAAAAGTAAGAGGCACAAGCATTCTCAAAATAGCTCATATCAGCAAATTGTAAGTAACATATATAATATGATAGAAAATAAATTTGAAGGATGTGGCTGAAAAACACTTGAGCTACTAGGATAAAGCAGATGAAAGAGCCAGGAAAAAGGAAGAACAAGCTGTGAATGGCGTTTGTCAGACCCTTAGCTGTGCTATATAGTCTAACTCTTGGTTTGCAACTATTTCACATTATCAGATGTCCTCATGCCTCTGTGCATTTGTGAAGATCCTTAAATATAATGGTCTATTTTAAAATAAAGAAATATTTGTTTTCAAACAACTTTTATCCTACGTGTCTAACATTTTTTTGTTTAAGAATCTTGCACTTGTGCCTCTGCATTTCAAATAAATGTGGGGCATTTTTCTGCTATTTTTAATCTGCTGGACATTTGGGACATTCCTGGTATTTATAGCTAACTAATTCATTTCCTCATGTAAGTTAACCAAAGTTGTGGCATGCAGCATATATTTTGAATCCTGATACCACCCACCTAGGAATCACTCAACAGGTGCCATCCACATTAGTAACTTCATCTTTGGATGAGGTTAAATTTAGTGTTGACTAAGCTCCTACCAACTAAGTTCTGTTTTTCAGGACTAGTTTAGTCTCAAACTCATTTAAAAAAAAAACAATGACTTTGAAACTTAGAGTAAATATGAATCATACCATCTCAATAATTACTTTAATAAATTACTAAAAGGATTTTATATTTTTCTTAAATACGTGCTCTTTGGACCATATTATTTGAAAAAATATCGTTGGAATTATATACACTCATATACATGTATTTAAATTATCTTTATCTATTATAAGGTACCACATATATATGTTGAATTTTTCTTTAGTATAAGGTAACCATTGAGAATCACATGGGAAGAAGCACGGCAATATTATCTAAAATTCTGAAATTGTTATAGTAATTTAAATTCCTTTAATTTCTATTTAATCTATCAAATACCCACTTCTTCACCCAATCATATTCTCTTATGATATGACACAAAAGCAAAGATATCTCTATTTTATTCCAATATTAAGTCTTCCACACAAACTTCAAAATCTCTTCCTCTTCCTTTAGGATTTGGTATCATCACTTTTCCCCCCAAAATCCCTGTTTTCTTTGCTGTCCCTCAATTGCTTCCTCCTTCTCTGTGTACTTCCCCACTTGCAATAATTCCCTTCAATCCTGACTTCTTCTCAAGCCATGTATTTTTTCTTCTTACCTTCCTGAGTATATTCTTAGAAAATTATTCATGACTTAATGGGCATCTGCACTTTCAGTTACTCCTTAACACACTATCACCCTATAGATGTTCATATCCATCAATGCCATGTCATTAATGCCTATCTAGTTACCAGAACTAACCTCCTCAGTCTGGTACACTATTTGGCTACATAGAATTTGACAGCATCTGATACATTTTGCTCATCTTACTTTGCCCTAACTCACTGAGTTAGTAATAGCTTCAACCACTGTATCTACCCTAAGAATTAGCACACCACGTCTGTGATCTACTTCCTTAAAGATGGTCTTACTTTCCCAGCACTCTTTTCCTTTTCTGACTCCTACACCTCTTTCTGTCAAATAAATACTGATATTTCTCAATGTGAAAACCTCAGCTTTGTCCTGTGACTTTATATAGACCTTTGAAAGACCATTTTCTTGTCCATGTCTTAAACTTCTACATATGTACTAAGTACATTATACTGTACCCTTCTCTGACCTTCAGGAACACATTTCCAATAGCCTAAAGTAACCTCCTACTTGATGTTTCTATAGATACATCAAGCCATTCATGTCAAAATAAAAATTCATCATCTTCCCCCCTCTACCTTTGTAAGCCATTGTCTGCCTCTGTAATAATCATCTTGTTTTGTGGTAATCACTTATCCACTGAGACCAAAATTTAGGGCTATTTTAAGCTCTCTATACTCTCAATCTTCCACATACAATTGGAGACCAGTATTTACTTAACTCTGTAATCCCCAGAAAGCATTTAGGTTGATCATTTTAAGTATTTCTTTCACATCATGGCACAGCCCAGTTTTAAAAGTCTTCTAAAGACTCCTTGACTTAGAATACTATACAAATTCCTAACTTTGGCCCTACATTATCAGACTTCTGCCCTATTCTTTCAACACCTCTCTTTGTGCTCAAATCACAGTAGTCATCTGTTTCTAGAATGCACTAAACTCACTCCCTTCTTAGTCCTTCTTGCCTGTGCAACTCTGTTTATTACTGGTTTTTTTATGTTTTGTGTGTTTTTCTTTTTTTTAGACATTTCCTCCTTTGGTCCTCATGTGTAGTTCATTACTTTAAGCATCCTTATGCCTGGTATCATAAGTGCTAAGTAAATATTGGTTACATGTGAATTAACTGGCTCTTGTGGAAATTCATCAATATATTATTGATTCATACCACAAAAACATATATTCTTAAGAACTTAAGATTATTCAATAAAGATTATCAAGTGTAAAATTTAAGTTAAAGTCATCTGTGACTAGAAATCATAGCAGACCTAGTTTTACCCTACCTTTGTTATTCAATACAAGCAGCAATGAAGGGCCACAAAAGATCAGATATACAAAAAGAGCTGCTCAAAAGTAGTTCTATGAGCAAGTGTAGACTCACTGTTACTAATGCAGTGTCTCCTGCTGTTACATAATAAAGAAACAGGCAACATCCTGTTTGGAGTAGATATAAGAAATGTATACGCCTAGTCATGGTATCATAATTTTCTTCCTCTACTTTCTTGTTTCAGTTAAAGTCTAGAGTTTATATTCACTCATAACATAGTGCCTTTGCAAATTCTTAAGAACAAAGGCAAAATAATTCAACCGAAAAAGTTACATTTATTTCATACATCTTCTTCTGAACCAACATATTTGAGGTCATATCAATTTCAGATTCAAAATTCAACCACATCAAAAAAAAAGCAAGGATCCAAGTCATTCTTACTCAAAATGCAATGTGATTCCAACTAATACTCTATGGCTGGGCAAAGTACTTTTCACAGTATTTGTAGTTCTCAGTCTTTTGGTTTATTGTTTTAAAATCACAAGTGGAAATATCAGCATAACATGTATACTAGCTGTTACATGATATTTTGGGGCTAACAAGAATAAGAAGTAATAAAAAATTAACAGAGTCTGATGCTTATAAGAATATTTTCACAGATTCTTATAATCTCTAGGTACAGATATTACAGATAAATATGTAAGATAAGGACAGCATTTCTATTATTCATAGTTAGGAGCTTTGGAGATTTTTTTCCTGTCATCAAGCATAAGCTTGCCTGTTTACTGAATTATCTGTAATCAGAATCAAATTGGAATGATAGCAGAGTAGGTGAGAGTTTCTGGACTTAAAATGTTTTATAGTATCCAATATCTCTTTATGGTTAAAATAATGAAAGTAAAACCAACAATGTTAGGCTATAAAAATGTAACATATGGTTTTGGGGGACTACAGAGCTTTTTAAGTTAAAGCCCTAAAAATCTTTTAACAGATGTTAATCCATGAATGTGTTCTTCATAAAGTTTGCAGAAATATTCTGCATTGCATTTCAGTTTTGTTAATAAAAAATGTTCACACATATATGTCATTATCACATTCTAATTAGGACTTATTTTGCATATAAAAAAGTTGCGGCTCAGAGAAGTTACATGTTTTTCCCAACATCACACAGCTATTACTGTAACAGGGTCTGACCATACTCTGATTCAGTCTGCTCTCAGTAAAACTTCAAAAACAACTCTAATTAATTCCCACAGAGTCGTGCCTGTGCCCAGAGAAATTAGATCAGGAAGTTTCCTTAAAACTGAAGTATTTTATAGAAAACCTTTCTTTTATAGTAATTTTTTAACAATAGCTACACAGAGTTCATGACATTATAATAAATCCTGGGAGTGCTTGTTTAAAAAAAAAAGACAGCTAGTTAATCATTCTTTGAAAATAATTCATTTTATTATTTTTGGATTTTAGTTTTATGACATGAAGTAAGGCAGGTCAGCAGATTTTTTAAGTTTATAGTTGCTGTTTTTTTTTTCATTCTTCCAAGTTTCTGACAACTAAGGACTCATTAAGTTCATTTAAAATCCCTGTTCTGTGCTAAAAAGAATTTTAAGGGAAGTTTCATCTTGTGGATTTTGGCTATCACTCCTGATTATATCTGCCTGATGTGGCTTTAGTTAATGCATTTTGTATTTCAGGTTATCCAATAAAATTAAGTTGTGGCTTTTTAATTAAGAAAGTAATTTTATCTCAGCAGTTTTTCAATTCATAATTTTATTAGAAAACATTAAGCTTTACTAGTTGATAAAGATAAGAGATGGCTGGGGAAGAGGCAGACCTTCAAACCGAGGGCTTTCTGGAAGAGGCTATGAATCATATCTCAAAATCAATCACTGCTCAGCAAACTTACAGCAGCATGACTTGAGAACTATTTATAAAAATATTAAAAAGTTCACTTGTTTACACGGGACTTTGTTATGAACAATGAACAGTTGTTTACATACTTTATAAGTGCACAAGGCAAGTTCTGTTCTTCAAACCAGATAAAAATAATCCACTTAAAAGTGAAAATGGGATTTAATATCATTAAGGCCAGTGTTAAATTTTTCAGAACATCAAAACACACAAAAAAGTCAAGGATCTAAGAAAACATCTGAAATTAAGTTGTGTGTATCTATTCAACCATATTGATGCTATCACATGTATAAATTGCATCCCTGGAAATACGTGTGAGAGAATGTGATCAAATGGTGTCTTAAACAAGCAGGAAGATGTGGAGAAACAATTTCTAATCCATTTACAATCGCACTTAACTCTGGAAGTGAAGATAAGCATTATATATGAAGAAAAAAAATACAATTCTTACCATCTGAGACTGACTTCTAGGACATCCATTGATATCTTCAACTTTTTCATTTGCTAAAGCCAAGAAATAAAATGAAAGAGAAAAAAAAAGAAAGATATGCTTAAGCAGTGATGTGAAACACACACACACACATACACACACACACACACACACACACACACACACACACCCCTAAAAAAAAAAAAAGCAAAAATGCTGCTACTGCATGTACTCAGTTTTCCAAGCTGTGTGCAAGAGGACACGCTTGTTAGCAGTCGCCAATTCTATATGCACAAATCAGGCACACCAAAAAAAAAAAAGTGAGAAGGAAGTTGCTGCTAATTCTTTAGCCTGTGCCAAATGACTGCTGACATGAAGCCTTTCACAATTGTCCCTGCTGGATCAGGATACAATTTCAAGAAATCTCAGAGTATATGAGTTGCTATAGCTAATGAAACACACACATGGGAGACATATGGTTTAATGAAGCATTCACTTCTGACAATTTCATATATGTCAAGAAACAGTTCTAGCTATTTAAAAGTATAGCCAAACCGCCTTTTTCAAACATCCTCACAGAAACATTTTAATTAAATCAGGGAACAGCTACTTTAATCTCAGAAACACATGGACCAGTTCAGGAGGCATTCAACTTAAACTGTATTTTACCAAAGAGATGGGAGCAGAGACTTTCATGCTTTCTTTCAGAAGACAGATCTTACCAATGATCTGGATGATTTCTGCTAGGAGTACTCCATCTGCAATATCTTGTTGCAAATCCTTGATCAGTCGCTTGTGGCCCGATTTTGCTAGGTAGTGGTTGGCCCAGTCAGTGTAAATCTGTTGAACAAAGGGAGGGAAAAAGTGAGATGGGGTGAGGGAAAGAGAGACAACAAAACTGCTTAAGACAAATGTTGGATTCAAAGGGAAGCTATTCTGGATCACATTCCAGTTTAAGAAGTCATAGCTCAAAAGGAAATAGTTGTAAAATATTTTTTAAACAGCTCTTCCCCCCACTTATCTCTCATTTCAAAGGGGGATGATTCACTCTTTCAAAATCAAGGGCTAGTCACTTGTGACAGAGCAAAACTCCCTTCCCGGATGACTCCTGAAGAAACTCCTGTTGCAAATCAGTTTAGCTTTTCTCCATCTTTCCCCTGTTTCTATCATTTTGAAAATAATCCCGCCTGTCCATGGAAAAGGGAGCCACCTGGACTGATTTATATAGGAACTTTACTATAAAAATATGTGTTTCTCTTAAGATTGTATTGAATTTGTCATGTGAGACACTATATGTGACAACATTTTGGCATCATTTTATGAAATAATTGCAAATGCCTTCCTGTCTAAGATATTTTATTTGGATTGTCATCTCCCATTTAAGCCTCTTGAAATGTGTTTATATGAGAGAACAGAGGCAGCAAATGGAATTATTACATACAAATTATAATATAAAATTGAGAAGTAGATTGTAAGTCTCAAAGTTGACAATTAGACATAGAGCAGAGGTGTCTCGTTAACACAGATCAGATCATGATATACAGAAAAGCTGAAACTATACAAAAATTTTACAAAAATAAATGATGAATTTTTCAATGTCAGAATACCTACTACTGTAAAGGAATATAATTGTAAGGGAAAACAAAAAGTGTGAAAACTTTAATTTCATGGGTAGTTCATATGAATATATTAGTAAGTGTATTATAAGGCAGTCTATAATGTGATATAATAGAAAAAATGAAAAGAGTGAATGAGAATAGAAGAGGAAAAATAAATAGGAAATATGCATATAAAAAGTGTTGTTAGAAGCACTAGAATTAGGACTGGGAAAAAAATAGAACTTGAACATGAGTAGTAAAGGGAGGGACCTTCCTTTCAGAGACTACAACATACAGTAAAGCAGAAAGGTAAAGCAATCTAGGACTCAGTTATAAAATCTGTAATTGAGGCAGGTTGCTTACAATTAGGACAAATTAGGCTGGC
>CAUYQG010193259.1:0-42193 GCA_963574415.1 Tarsius wallacei
CTAGATTTTAAAATTTTTTGGCATATAGTTGTTCATAATAGTCTTTAATGATCTTTTGTATTTCTGAAGTATCTATTGTGATGTCTCCTTTTTTGGGAAGTGCAGAGTCTCCTCTCTTTTTTTCTTAGTTAGCTTAGCCAAAGAGTTATGAATTTAATTTATCTTTTCAAAAAGACAACTTTGTGTGTCATTACTCTTGATTCTTTTAGTCTCTCTTTTTAAAAATTTCTTCTCAGACCTTTATTTATTTTTTTTCTTTTACAAATCTTGGCTTTGGTCTGTTCTTACTTTTCTCCTTAAGATGTATCATTAAATTTACTTAGGCCGGGCTTGGTGGCTCAGCCTGTAATCCCAGCGCTTTGGGAGGCCAAGGTGAGTGGATTGCCTGAGCCCTTGGGTTCAAGACCCGCCTGGGCAACTTAGTGAGACCACATCTCTACAATAAATCAAAAATTAGCCGGACGTGGTAGTACGCGCCTGTAGTTCTGGCTACTTGGAAGGCTGAGGCGGAAGGATCGCCGGAGCCCAGCAGGTTGAGGCTGCAGTGGCTGGGAGCAGCTACTGCACTCCAGTCTGGGTGACAGAGTGAGACTCCAACTCAAAAAAAAAAAAATTTACTTGAAATCTTTCTATTTTTTGATGTAATAATAAACTGCATGCAGTAGTGCTTTTGTTGTGTCCCAGAGGTTTTGGCATGTTGTGTTTCTAGTTTCATTTGTTTCAAGGAATTGTAATTTTTTTTTCTTATTTTCCTCCTCTACCCTTCAGGAGCATGTTGTTTAATTTCTATGTATTTGTATAGCTTCAAGTATTCCTCTTGCTATTGATTTATAGTATTCAGGTAAATCAGGTAAGATACATGATATGATTTTTTTATTTAAAACATTTTTTGAGATATGTTTTGTTACCTAGGTTATGATCAACTCTGGAGAATGTCCCATGTGCTGGTAAAAATAATGTGTATTCAGTAGCTGCTGTGTGAAATGTTCTTTTAATATTTGTCAGGTCCATTTGGTTTAGGGTGCAGTTTAAATCTCAAGTTTTTTTCTTGATATTCTGCCTAGATGATCTGTCTAATGCTGAAAGTTGGGTGCTGAAGTTTCCAACTGTTATTGTATTGGGGTCTATATCTCCCCTTAAGTCTAATAATCTTTGCTTTATACATGTGGATATTCTAGTACTGGGTGCATGTATGTTTACAATTGTTATATTTTCTTTTTGAATTGATCCTTTTATTATATAATGTTCTTTTTTGTCTCTTTTTACAGCTTTTACTTAAATTCTATTATATCTGATTTTTATATCAGACGTTTTGTAGAATTATAGCGATTCCTGCTTGCTTTTGGTTTCTGCTTGAGTGGAATATATTTTTTCATCATCTCACTTTTAGCCTCAGCGTGTCTTTACAGGTAAGGTGAGTTTTCGTTAGGCAGCATACGGCCAGTCTATATCTTTTAATTGGGAAATTTAATCTGTTTACATTCAGGGTTATTAATAATAGTTGAGAATTGACTCCTGTTACTTTACTGATTGTTTTCTGGTTGTTTTGTATATTATTTGTTCCCTACTTTCTCTCATTGTTTGTTTTTGTAGTTGGTTGGTTTTCTTTAGTGATAAGATTTGATCCATTTTTCCTTCTTCTTTATATACAAACTCTACAAGTGAGCTTTATAATTTCACATTTTTTCATGCTGGTGGTTATTTTTTTCTTCTTCCTGATACGAGATTACTTTGAATATTTCTTGTAGGGTCAGTGAAGTGGTGATGAATTCCCTTAATTTTTGCTTGTCTCTCAAAGATCTTATTTCTCCTTCATTACTGAAGGATTGTTTTGCTGGTTATAGTATTCTTAGTTGGCATTTTATTTTTTCCTTTCAATACTTTGAATATATCATCCCATCTTTTCTGATCTTTAACTTTTCTACTGAGAAATCTGCTGTTAATCTCATGGGGATACCCTAACATATGATTGGATGCTTTTCTCTTGCTGTTTTTAGAATTCTTTGTTTGCCTTTGACATTTTATAATTTGACTATACAGTTCCTTGGAAAGGACCTATTTGAGTTGAATCTATCCGGGGTTATTTGAGATTCCTGAATCTAAATGTTCATCTCTCTTCCAAGACTTGGAAAGTTCTCAGCTATTACTTAATTAAATATGTTTTCTATATCTTTTACCTTCTCTTCTCTTTCTAGAATGCTCATAATGCAAATATGTGTTTGTTTAATAGTGTCCCATAACTATTTTAGGCTTCTTGTATTCTTTTTTAGTCTTTTGTTTCTCCTCTTTTGTGTTGTCTGTATGAGTTACTTACTTCAAAAAAACCTATCTTCAATTTCAGAAATTTTATCTTCTGCTTAGTCTTGTCTGTTTTTGAAATTCTTGATTGTATTTTAAATTTTATTCGTTTAATTCTTCCACTCCAGAATTTCTGTCTCTTTTGTGAATTTCTTTTTCAAATCATGAATTATTTTCCTGATTGTTTTGAACTGTATATCTGTATTCTCCTGTACCTTATTGAGTTTCCTCGAGATGATTATTTTGAATTTTTTGGCATTTTATAGATTTTTATGATTGGGGTCTGTTATTGAAAAATTATTATGTCTCTTTGGAGGTGTCATGTTTCCTTGCTTTTTCATATTTGATGTGTTCATAAGTTGATTTCTACATATCCAGTGGAAAAGTTGCCTTTTCTTATTTTATGGAGTATAGATAGGTTTTGAAGTGTCAGTTGGGTGGGGGGTGGATTTGCTCTGGTTTTAGGTAGATGCAGTAATGTAGTCTTTATTTAATTTCTTCACTTGTAGTCCATGATAGTGATATTTGTGAATGTCTCAGTAGTCTAATCTGTGAAAGTTTGTGGTGGCTCTGGCAAGGCTTCTGGGAAACAGCTGACCATGCTGTTTCTCAGGTTAGGGAGTTTGTGTGCATATGGTGGGTCAGCCAATTTGAGTTCTGGCTCACTGAGGTTGAAACCATGGGGCTGTTACTCTGGCTGGGGCACTGTACATTATTTTTTATATATAATGCTGTTGCACACTAAATAGATACAGTATAGGGCAAACATAACTTTTATACATGCCAAGAAACAAACAAAAAAATGCATGTCTTGCTTTATTATATTTAGAACCAAACCCACAATATTGCCAAGGTATGCCAAGTTGTGAATACAACTGTATGTGTAGAGGATCTTTCTAGCATTTTTTTTTCACTTCTTCTGCTCTGTTTTTCTCTCCTCCACCTGCTCCTGCCACTCCCTTCCACAGTTGTAACCTAGACTTTTTCATCCTCAGTGCCAGTCCTTCAAAATCTCAGTTTCCTGCTCAAGTTCTCTTTCAACCATCTACAATCTTCTAATTCTTTTCCTCTCTTTCTTCAATTCTAACAGTCCCTAAATGCCCTGACTTCTACTCCCTGACCCCTAATACTCATGGTCCTCTCTTTCTGCCCTTTCCAGCTTATATTTCTGTGGTCTACCCTATAGTCAATCCTTTATATATCCTCAGTCATTACCCCTTTAGGGCAATATGTTACTTCTTTGGCAGGACCGCAACACTGGTTAAATCCTACTCCCTGCTTGCATTTGGGCTGCTGAATGTGACTAGAAAAAACTCACAAACAATTGACTGGTTTCACATAACCCAACCTTAATGCTGCCCAATAGTTCCCTGGTCTTTTGCACTCTTCTATTCGCTTAATTGATTCTCTCACACTTTTTCTCCAATGTCCTCAAGCATCCACACTTCCCCTCCATTCTCACTTTTGCACAGTATTCCTGCTTTCTCTTTCGCTGAGCACTGAAGCTATCATCTTGTTGTGGGAAAACAGAGAGACCATGACACTGAGGTTATCTTAGGAAGTAGCATTTTATTAGCGCCAGTGCGACTCAGTGGGCTAATGCTCCAAGGCTGAGCAACCTGGAGAAAGAGGAGAGGGGTTTTATATGTTAGTTTAGGTAAGGGAGGGGGGTTGGGTTATATAGCTATACATTTTTCTTTGGAATATGCAAGGTGGTATTTAACAAAACCAGATTTTCCAAGAACAAGTTGTCTCCAGGGTATACATGACAAGCAGGGGTTGTAAACCAATAACTTCACAAAAAGAGGTTGTGAATTGATTACTTGCAGTTCCAGGAAAGCAGCTTGTGGCTATTTAGTTTTCTCAGGTTCCATGTCTAGCAGGTTTGGAGGTTGCAGGTTGATTTTTTAAAAGGAATAATTTTAACTGTTTTTAGCCCTTCTCTGCCACATTCCCCCCCCTTTGATGCTTGACCCTCTATGGGTTAAAGAACATCATCTTCAATTTGGTGCATTAACATTATGTGGGCTTCAGTTTTTCATTCAACAACTGTTTTCACAAACTTAGAGATGGAGTTCATAATTACTGGGGCTATGCAAGGGAGGATAAGACAGGATCCCAAAAATAGGATTACAGTTCCAATAATGTACTTAAATCCTCCCAGACCTGAGAACATGTTTTCAAACCAATTGCCAATTTTTATACCATGCCATTTTTGTACTGGGACATGAGCAAGATTTCTAATATACAAAAGAACAGAAATGCTAGTGAGACCCTTACCCAACATGTTCAATTTGTGGGGGTTGACGCTGTCAGTCCTATAGTAAATAAAGTCAGTCCTATAGCAAATAAAATGCCAAACAGTATAGCAATTGACAAATACAAAGGCTGACAAAGTGAAACAATGATTTATCAGTAAGGTGTTGATTCCGTTGAGTCCTCAAGCTTCTGCTGTGCATAGATCAGTCAGCATCCAGTGTGTGGCTGAAGCAAGGCTGAGGATCTTCAAACTTCAGCCTTGCATAGACTATCCAGCTCCAGAGTGGCTAGAGCAGGGCTTGGGGAATCCATTTTGGGTTTTCCATTGGCCTTGGTGATTTTCCGGAGGGTCAACTTAAGGGAAGCTGTGGATTTGTGCTGCACTCCCAGGCCTGGGAGGCAGGCTTTACTCTGCTGCAACTGTTTCAGCTACTTTAACTGCAGTTGGGGTAGACAAAATGACAGTAAATGGGCCCCTCAAGAGGGATTTTAGAGGCTGTACATTCCATTCTTTTACCCATTCTATATCACCTGGTTTAAAAGAATGGGCATTGGTAATTAAACTAATTGGTAGCCATTATATGACTTGATAATGGATGGCATTTAAGGCTGAACCTAAGGCTTGCATTTGTTGTTTTGAAGTAAGATTTCCTAACTCCTTTAAGTTTCCCTGTATGCCCTTAACAAGAGGGGGTGACTGCCATAAAGAATTTCAAAAGGTGAGAAACCTGTTTGTTTTTTGAGGCTAGATCTTACCCTTAAAAGAACTATTGGAGCCGGGCTCGGTGGCTCAGCCTGTAATCCCGTGCCTTGGGAGGCTGAGGTGAGTGGATTGCCTGAGCCCGCGGGTTCGAGAACCGCCTGGGCAGGCGAAACCTCATCTCTACAATAAATAAAAAAAAATTAGCCAGGCGTGGTAGCGCGCGCCTGTAATTCCGGCTACTCGGAAGGCTGAGGCGGAAGGATCGCCGGAGCCCAGCAGGTCGAGGCTGCGGTGGCCGGAGCGACCACTGCACTCCAGTCTGGGCGATCGAGTGGGACTCCAACTCAAAAAAAAAAAGAACTATTGGAAGAAGCTGGACCCAGCCTAAGTGAATTTCTTGGCCTGTTTTTCCTATAGCAGAGGCTTCTGTTCACCCTTCTTTGTGACTTCGTAGAGGGGTTTTGCCATGATGGAGAAGTTAGGTATCCAAATTTTACAGACCCTGCAGCCCCAAAAAACTCCCAGATTTGACGCCGGGTAGTTGAGACTAGTATTTAACACACTGCCTGTTTCCTTTCAGGGCCATGTTGGCACTGGCCTTGGGACAAATGAAAACCTAGATACCTAACTTTTTCCTGACATATTTGGGCTTTTTTCTTTGAGACCTTGTAACCCGCCTTCCACAGGAGGGTGAGCAGTTGTTGTGTCCCTTGCATACAGTTTCCCTTGGTTGGTGCTGCTAACAGTAAGTCAGCTATATACTGGAGCAAAGTACTGTCACACTGGTCTGCTGGAAAGGCTTTTAAATCTGAGGCTAGTGCCCTACCAAAGATGGTTGGAGAATCCTTGAGTCCTTCGGCCAGCTGGGTCCAAGTTAACTGTCCCTTGGTGCCATTTGTCAGGTCCTCCCATTGGAAAGTGAAGATCAGCTGGCTTCTTGGGGCCAGGCAGATGCAGAAGAAAGTGTCCTTAAGGTCCAAGCAGGTGAAGAAAGCAGCCTCAGCAGGGATGAGACACAGCAGCATATACAGGTCTGGGACAACAGGGTGTAGAGTGACCACAACCTGGTTTACGGCTCGCAAGTCTTGAACTGACCAGTAGTTGTCCATGCCTGGCTTCTGCACCAGCAACAGAGATGTATTCCAAGCAGACTGATAAACCCGGAGGATTCCATAATGCGAGAGCCTCTCCAGGTGCTTGTGGATTCCTATTTGTGCTTTGCATGGAATGAAGTACTGCCTCTGATGGACCAGCTTGCCCCCTAGCTTTAGTGCCACAATCACGGGGGGTATATTTCTTGCCAGTCCTAGAGGATTGTCCTCTGCCCACACTCCCAGTACTCGAAATGACAGCTGTGGAGATTTTTGTTACGTTGTAGAACCACCATTTCTCTTCCTGGGGGACAGAGAGTGTCATGATTTTAGACTCTGGGCCTCTTAATCTCAGAGTTATGTGATTAGGAGGGTCAAAGGTTATCTGAGCTCAAAACTTTCCCAGGAGGTCTCATCCCATTAAGGTGACGAGGCAATCTGGGAGCTACAGGAACTCTTGTATGACCTCATGACTGCTGACTGTGCAGCATTGCAGCACCGTGAAGGAATGTCTGGCTTGATGCCCAATGACTCCCATATTAGCCCATTTTTGGGAGAAGGGACCTATAGGCTGGGTGATCATGGAGTGTTTAGCTCCTGTGTTGACCGTGGAGTTCATACGTTGGTCCCCTACTGTCATGCTGACTATAGGCTCCTGGGGACCTAAAGATAGTAGGGAACCCAGTCTGGTATATTCTTGTTGCAGTTCTTCCATAGAGGCCAGACCCATAAAGCCGCTAGGAGATAGTGGGTCCTGTTGATAAGTGGAGCCTTGTGGGCCATTTTTCTGTTGGGCTCCCTCATCAGCAATTCGTTGAGGGCATTCACCCTTCCAGTGGCCTTCTTAGTAACAATAGGCACACTGGTTTTTCCCTAACTTCATAGGGGTTTGTGATGTCCCTTGGGTAGGCTGATAGATGGAGTTCAGGGGTTCCTGGGCAGGCTGAGGCAGTCTGGGTCTCACTCTGGGAAACTGCCAACCTGACTGTCTTCTTTCCTAATCTCTGCCTCTGTTTCCTCCCCATGGGCCTGTTATCTGGTACCCCGCAATGGCAGCAGCAAGCATGGCCATTGTCTTTTTCTGCTTTCGGTCTGTCTCTTGTTGGGCCTCTTTATCTCAGTTAATGAACACTTTAGTGGCAACTTCTAGCAGCTGGCTAGCATTCATTCCAGTAAAGCCCCCTAGTTTTTGTAACTTATGTTGGATATCCCCCTGGGACTGTCTGACAAAAGTTGTGTTTACCATATACTGATTTTTGGTTGCCTCTGGATCAAAGGGCTGTATAGCTGAAAGGTTTCACAGAATCTCTCATAGAATTGGCTTGGGGTCTCATTAGCTCCCTGGAACACCTCCGAGGCCTTGCTCATATTTATGGCCTTTTTCCCCTCCTTCTCTCATACCTCCTAGGAGGGCCTCCTGATACCATTCAAGCATTTGCAGCCCCTGGTTACTGTGGGAGTCCCATTAGGGGTCCTCCTCTGGGAACTGATTTTGGGCATATGCCTGGGCATTGAGTGCTCCAGTCAGGGCATGTTCCTCTAGCCATTTTATAGCCCCCTGTGTAATTCTCTGACACTCCTCAGTATTGAATAGCATCAGGAGGAGTTGGCGGCAATCTACCCAGTTTGACCTCTAGGTCTGGATAATGGACTGTATTAAGTCAATCATAGCCTGAGGTTTTTCTGTGAAGGACGGCATATGATTTTTCCAATTCAGGAGGTCTGTGGTGGTGAAAGGCTCTTACATAAATGTGCGTTGCCCACCTTGGCATAATAAATAGGTTCCCTAGTCCCCCTCAGTGGCACCTGGAAGGCACCATGACATTCCCCTGGTGTGAAGTCAGACATGCATTCTGGCAGCTGCTTTCTGGGTGGGGTGTGGGGAGTCAGAACAGGTAGTTCAGGTGTGACCTCTGATTGTTTAAGAAATGTACTAGGCTTAGGGGTGCATTCCAGTTGTGAACCTCTAATAGTGGCTGATGCCATTGGAGCAGGTGGCAATGGTGGGTAGACTGGAGAATAAGGCGGTGGGATTTCTGATTCATCAGTCAACACTGGCTTGTCAGCCAACTCATCAGACTCTAATGGGCATTTGGACTGGGCTGTTTTGCAATTGTCTTCCCAGCAAGCTTTTAGCCAAGAAAGGCATGCAAGGACCACATCCTGCCAGCAGTCGATGTAAGGGAATTGGTCTGGGTGACCTGGCTCTCCTACTATAATTCTATATGCTCTCTTAATGGTTTTCCTATCTAAGGATCCCTCTGGTGGCCATTCAACCCTGAAAGAGGGCCAGTCTATTTCACAGAACATATGGAGCTTTCTCCAAGACAGTTTGACACCATAACAATCTCCACAGAAACGTTTGTCAAAGTTCTTAAGCATACAATCAAGGGGGGTATTCCTACTTTGGTTTCCACCCATTTCCTCCCTCTAACAGATGGCAGACACACACAAATAAGGGAACGAGGGGTATGGTTAGTAGTTGCTTCGTCATCCTCCAGACATACTCCTTATGGAGATATTTCAGACACCTCTTAGCAATTGGCAGGTTGGTATAACCCCCAACTGGACCAACCCTATGACGCAGTTGGGGCTGCCCTCAGCTGTATGAGGTTGTCACTGGCTTAGATTGGAACTCAACACTTGCTTTGGCCCTTTGGTCAGGTCAGAACCCTTCCATTGTCTGTCTCATTTACACGCAATCACACATCACATTCTCCAACCCTCCACCCTAATCCTAGGAGTCAATGGGTTTGTCTCGAGACAGTGTTTCCTTCAGTCCTTTCCTTCAGACTGGAGATTACTAGTGTTCTCCAGGAGGTGATCAAGCTCCCCTTCTGCCATCTACTGGCAGGTCTATGCAAAAGCCCTTGTTCCTACCCTTTACGTCAGGCATTGTTCCTCACACGAGTTCCGGTGCCTCTTTGGGTCTCTGTTGTGCTTTCAAGATCCGGGCCTCAGTGTGCTGGGAGGAGCCTCCCTCCTAGGGATCAAAAAGTTCATTGCACACCAGGTGAGATTGCCTCTCCTGTCGCCTCAGAGGTCATACCCCGATGACAAAGGAGGTGGAACAGACCGTCTCTGAACTCTCCCTTTCCCAGCCAACACACCAAGAAATGTTGTGGGAAAACAGAGAGATCATGACACTGAGGCTATCTTAAGAAGTAGCATTTTATTAGCGCTGCTGCGACTCAGCAGGCTAATACTCCAAGGCTGAGTAACCCAGAGAAAGAGGAGAGGGGTTTTATATGTTAGTTTAGGTAAGGGAGGGGGGTTGGGTTGCATAGCTATACATTTTTCTTTGGAATTCGCAAGGTGGTATTTAGCAAAACCCGATTTTCAAAGAACAAGTTGTCTCCAGGGTGTACATGACAAGCAGGGGTTGTAAACTGATAACTTTGCAAAGAGAGAATGCGGGGATAAGGTTATGAATCGATTACTATCTTGCACTTCCAGGAAAGTGGCTTGTGGCTGTTTAGTCTTCTCAGGTCCCATGTCTAGCAGGTTTGGAGGTTGCAGGTTGATTTTTAAAAAGGAATAATTTTAACTGTTTTAAGCCCCTCTCTGCCACAAGATGGGAACTTTCATAGACCCACATCTGCCCATCTGCCTGCGTCTGTTGCCCTTTGCCTTGTGAAAAAACATGAAATATCCAAAACCAGTCCCTCTTTGAATACTAAAGCATATCACTCCAGTGATTTTCTTCTCTGTCCTCTGAATAATCACTTTCATTCTCTCTACCACATAATTCTCACTGGCTTACAAACATGATTTATTTTTCCTTTCTTGGAAAACACTTCCTCCTTAACTTGCTTCCACTGCCAGCTAAGGGTCCCATTTCTCTGCTTTTTTGTATTCAAAAACTCCTAAAAAAAGTTGTCTAGACTCATTGTATGCAAATCTTCTCCTCTCCTGCTTCCTTAAACTCATCCCTGCAGATAGCCAGCTCAGTTTTATCAACTTCTCAAGAAACTATCAAGGTTACTAACTATCACCTTACTGGGTATAATGGTCAATTCTTAGTACTAGTAATACTTGACTTGTTAGCAGCCTTTGACACAGCCAATTTATCCCTCCTCCTTGAGGCATTTTCTTCACCAGGCCTTAAGGACATACTCTTGCTTTACCTTTTAACTCTCTGGTAGTTATTTCTCCTCTCTTTTGCAGGTTCCTATTATTCTGCTTGACTTTGTAAGGTTGGAGTGCCCCATGGCTCAGTCTTTAATCCTCTTTGCCTATATATATATATAACCTCCTATGGACCTCATCTTGCTTCAAGGTTTTAAATACCATCTATGCCAATGATTCTTAAAATACTTACATATTTTTAGGCCAAACCTCTCTCATGAACTCCTTGAATAATCTACTTGATATCTCCCTGGATGTGCAATAAATTTCTCCAAATCAACTTTTTGAAAGCCGAACCCCTGGTCTTTCCCCACAGACCTGTTCTACCTGCACTTTTCTTGCCTTAGTTGCTTAGACTCTAATCAGTGTAACCAATATAAAAACTGTGCCCTGGTCCCAGTTTTGTTTTTTGAAGACTTTGTACAATTGTTTGGGATTCTGTGTGGAAGCAAAGATCTAAATTTAGTGTAAAGCAGTGCCCCCGGTGAGCATGGACAAATAAGATGATTCAGCAGTAGGAGTGTTAGTGTCCAAGGGAGAGCCTTCCCCCTGGCCCTCTAAAGATTTGCTAAAAATCAATGACATGAGGCAGATTAATAGGAGAAAAGTCATACAAATTTATTTAACATGTACACATGGCAGCTTCTGGAATGAGAACCCAATATCCCATTGAGGTACGGAATCCACACAGAAACAAAAAACTGCATGAAAAACATAGATGAATTTCATGGACATAACGCTGAGTGAAAGGCAAACTCAGGCTTCTCCCCCTTAAAAACCCACTACCCAATTTATGATTTAATTATAACAAGGTGAATGCAAAGAGCAGGAAACACTGACCTCTAGTGATCAATCTGAGAAGGGGTGGAAGCCAAATCTGTGGAGTATTGTCAGAGTTCAGAGTTGTATCCTAAGCAGTAAGAGTCATCAATTAAGTATCTCAAATAAAATGTCTCCCAGATTTAAAAAAAAAAAAAAAAAAGGAGTTTTAGCCTCTGTGTCAATTTTGCCCATTCAGGTGGCTTCATTGCTTATATATTTCAAACAAATGCCTGAAAATGTGTCTCAGGAGGCTCGGTATTCCTAACCTTACACCCAATCATTTTATTCCTGGGAATCTAACCTAAAGGAAAACAAAATTCTTACTGCAAAAAACCTTTAATGTACGAAAATGTTTTCCATAGTACTCTAAGAAATAACACAAAATTAGAATCAACCCAGATGTAGGTCAGTTAGTAGATCTACTTGATAAAACATGATGCAGCTATTTGGAGTGACACTTAAAAGTGATCATGCTAACATGGAAAATATGCTTGAGATAAAATGTTTAGTGAAAAAGAAAGCATACTTCTGTGTATAATAGGACAACAACAACAACACCTACAAAAAAAGAGAGAAGGTCGGGCTCAGATTTTGTTTTCCTTTAGGCTAGATTCCCAAGAATAAAAATCCCAGCACTTTAGGAGGCCAAGGCGAGTGGATTGCCTGAGCTGCAGGTTCGAGACCAGCCTGGGCAACTTGGTGAGACCTCATCTCTACAATAAATAAAAAATTAACTGGGCTTGGTAATGCACACTTGTAGTTCTGGCTACTTGGAAGGCTGAGGTGGAGCGATCACCGGAGCCCAGCAGGTCAACACTGGGGTGGCTGTGAGCGTGCCACTGTACTCTAGCCTGGGCGACTGAGTGAGACTCCAACTCAAAAACAAAACAAACAAACAAAAAAACCATGATGCAGCTATTAGGAGTGATGCTTAAAAGTGATCATGCTAACACGGAAAATATGCTTGAGATAAAGTGTTTAGTGAAAAAGAAAGCATATTTCTGTGTATAATAGGACAGCAATGACAACACCTACAAAGAAAGAGAGAAAAGAGACTTAAATGAACCAATGTGTTATCAGTGAATGTTTTTGTTTGATGGTATGAGGGTGATTTCCTTTTCTAGCATATAGTATCTTTCGAGTTTTTGTAAGTGAGAATATTATGGAGGATATTAAAAATCTCATAAAAACTCTAAAGGAAAAATACTCAAAAGAATGAGGGAGTGGAGAGCTTTTGTAGGTACCTTCTGGTTTTTATACAGAGGGTTGTTACCCCTTTGACAACTGTTTACAGAATTGAGACTCCAAAAGAAAGAGGTAAAGAGATGGGGAAGGAAAGGCCCTGGCTAGGCCAGTTGGAGGTAAACATTTTGGGGGTTATCACCTATCCCTGTCTGTGTAAATTAAGAGTCAGAATGTCTGCCTTACTTCTAAACTGTCCTTTGTCTAGCATAGCTTCAGGTACAAGTGGACACTCAAGCAGCATTTACTGAATTTGTTTATTTATTTATTTTGAGTCGTTGTCTCACTCTGTCACCCAGGCTAGATAGAGTACAGTGGTATGATCGCTGCTCACCTCAGCCTCCAACTCCCGGGTTCATGTGCTCATGCCATCTCAGCCTTTACAGTAGCTGGGATGACAGGTGTGTGCCACCGTGCCTAGTTAATTTTTTTTTAAATTATTATTTGTAGAGATGAGGTCTCACTATGTTGCCTAGGCTGGTCTTGAATTCCTAGACTCAAGCAATCTTCCCACCTCAGTCACCCAGAGTGCTGGGATTATACGGTTCTGGGCCTTTTACTGGATTTAGAATCAATGGGTGGAGACTGTACTGGAAGTCCACTGGCCACATGTGTTATGCTTTTAGGGTATTACCTTTGGATTTTGAAAAACAAAGTGAAGAAAATTTGTTTTTCATTTCTGTTCATTTTAAAGTAAATACCCATGAGCATTATTATCGCACAATGCAAAATAACCTTCCAGCTTTTGATAGTCCCTCTCAGATTGCTGAACTACTTTATTTAAAATAAAGCTGTAGCTGTTTTGGTTAGGCTATGCTTAAGAGTTCTGTAATCTTGTCTATGGAATTCTATAACACACCTTTAATTGTCCTTGAAGTAGCTAACTTTAATTAAAGTATGTGTCTCTGAACCTCCTGCTGATGGAAGATGTATTACCAAAGGATAGCTGGGTTTGTGAAGCCCTCAGTGGATCAGGCAGTGTTAAAGACCATTCAACAATTTCCCTCCTGCCATGGTGCTGAATTGGAGATTTCTTTTTTTTTTTTTTTTTTATTGCCAAAGCAATTTTGCACTCCTCTTTGTTATCTATCTAATAGGCTATTATCTAGGACCAAATCTCTTTATAATGTTATTGCCTATATATGTCTGAATATAACCAGAGTGTAAAAGGCTGAGCTGAGCACAATACCTTATTTTAAGCTTTTATATTTGAAACTGTTTTCTTTTTGAAAATGTACACTCCAGTCTAGTTCAAACATTTATTTCAACTTCCACTATATTGAGACTTCAAATAAAAAAAAAAAGAGAAAGAAATTTATTTATTGCACTCAGGCCTTGGGTTGCTGAAGAAACTGCCACATAAAAAAGGATCATATCAGAGAGGTGCTTTGAAATCATCTGGTCCAGTGGTAGAAAATTGGTGGGCCAAAAATTATCAGTAGGTCACTCTACCATTTTGCCAGGTGATGCAGTACATGAATGAGACTGGTGAATTCCAAGGATGTGAGTCCTTTTTGCTGTATAATAAGTTCTTTGGTTAATCACAGTTTGGGGCAGGAGGGAGGAAACCGTGACAATGAATTAAGCACTCTAAAGTGATGGACAATGGGGCAAGCGGGAGCATTGTAGGCAGAGATGGCAGATCTATGTGTCTATTCCAGGGAGAAATCTCTACCCCCTTTGTTGCAGAAGGGATATAGTGTAATCACTCTGCCCCCATATGGTTGACTGGTTTCCTCCCCTCCACACTCAATAACGTTGGTCTCTGCTATTGAAAAGATAGGTCCTCAGCAGTGATGACAGTTTGATTAGACCTGGAGAGGGAAAGTCCATGAAGCTGGACTCAGGCACAGCCATGTTGTTGGGCCTATTGGAACTGGCTGTCATGTCCATTTGGTACAAAGGTTCATTAAATAAGACTGACCTCCATTGATTTCACCTTGTCCGTCTGACTACTGAGAGCTTTCTCTGCAGAGGGTATATTTGAGGTTTCACATAGATATTAAAATATCACCACATGCTGCCTACTCTGAAAGGTCCATCCATAGACCTCTTCCCCAGATCTCCTTGTCACTGATCTTCCAATCCTGTTCTTTCTCATCCGCTACTATCCCCCACTGCCAGCAAATTGATGGGTTCATTCTTCTGGTCATCTCTCAGTCCATACACTGTGGAAAATCAGTATACTGCCTGAAATTCCACCCCCTAGGAAAAATTCCCTTGTCTACTATTCTGCAGAAGCATCCCTAGGGAGGCTGTGAGGCTACAGCCATCACTTGTGGTTATTGTTAATTATATATCACAGAATCATCTATAAATCAGGCCCAAGTATTTCCTGCTTATATTGTTCGATTATAAGGAACTTCCCATGAAGATGCAGGTATGAGCTGAGGGAGAAGAGGCAAAGCAGCAGACATATTGGCATAAGAGTCTGAGTACCTGCCCAGGCAACTTATACCTTCTAGATCTGCTTGAGCCTGATTCCTTAAATACCACTTCCACTTGACAGTGGGTGCCTACTGTATACACCTAGCCTCAGAAGAAACAGAAGGCTAAGTTCTTCTGGTCACGTGGTTACTTGATGTTCCATAGTCAGGCATTCAGTACCAGAGTCTGGTAACAAGCAGGAACTATTTCTCAAAGAGGAGAATAATTATCTGTAAAGGAGGATACACCTTAGCACCCCAGGAGCATGTGCAGTGCTATTTCTGCAGCCTCCCAGAGGTTCAGTATGGCATCTCCGTTTGTTACAGACACTTTGCAAATGATTGGACCGGCTGGATCACACACAACTCCAGAAACAGAGCAGCCTGCTGTGCTGCTGGACTAGCTACCAGGCCTTTTCTTGCTCTAGGCCTTGCTCAAAACTGCCTTACAGTTAGCTTAGTAAATGGGTGAGAGCAGAATACTTGTAAGTGCTATGTGCCATCTCCATAATCAAAAGAGCCCATTAAGCTTTTGTGACTGAAAGGCTAAAAGATGTTCATGATTGTAGCAACACAGCAATAAAAACAACAACCCTAGACTGTCTAGGGCAGTCCATTAGAGAAATCATAGACTAAACTCTGGTGGTTGTAACTGAGGATGCAGCTGGAGAGGCAATGCGTTAGCTCTGTCTTGTTGCAGGGGCTGGGCGGGGTGCTGCTGGGCTGAAGGGAGTGGACATTTACTTTGGGCACAGATAGATGTTTACCCTTAGGATGCTTGGCTTGAAGTACAATGGAAGCTTGTTTGGAATTTGACTTTCTATCGCATATTTGAAAAACAACCTTCATTTGGGAGTTTATAATATTTACATACATTTCATATTGTCTTCTTTAAGATTGTTATCTATATATTTCTGTCTTCCTCTAGCTTATTGAAGGCTATAACTGGAATCATTTTATTTTCTCCTTGTGTATAGAATATCTTTGAGTTTCAAAGTCATATATTGAGTGCATGCACTTTTTAGGCAATTTAGATTATTTTACTTTTCACAGTTGACACTATCTTACTAATAGCACTCATGGCAGAACTTGGCGAATTTTGCAAGAGTTATTTTGAATCAGCTACTCTCCAATCAGTCAATCATTTAACAAATAAATGTCCTAAATCCACAAGTAATTGTATGGAGGCAGAGGCTTGAGGGAGTCCTGGGTGCTGAGAGAATTTTGCCTATCTTTCTTCTAAACTCAGCCACTCTGAACCAGCCAGGCGTTTGCTAGCCAGCACCAAGAACAGATGCCCTGCAGCACTAGGTCCATTATACAGATCATTTTTAAAAAATCGATCTTCCAGTGATCACCTGAATCTGAATGAACAGATTAAAAACTTAGATTATATTTGAATTATTTAAGTTTACTGCAAAATGAAACAATTTTCTGCAATTACACAATGATTCTAGAACATGTAGATCAAATATAAGTTCTGTGCCTTCCAAATGGTATACTAGAAAGTTAAAGTGTGGATATTTTGGAAAATATTTTTATGATGCATCTAGCATGGCAATGTGGACTATAATTAGCACAGAAGTTGAAAGGGTTCCACAGGCATTAACAGCAGGAGTTGCTTGCTCTTGGCAAAGCTTCATTCCTTCTCTCCCATTCCAGTCACCAAAGCTCACAAACACTGTCCACCTTCATACCACCATGACCAATCTCATCATTCCCTTAATTCCTGTTGTTTCATTTCCACAATAGGCCCAAGTCTCTGGATTTCTCTGCATCTCTTGGACTCTGATCCCCACTTGTTTCCATATTTTACCCTCATCCAACCCTGTCTTCTGCCTCTCCCCAACCCCCATCAGGGTTGTGGTGGTCATCAGAGTATTCCCTGGAGCATCATCTTCTCTGTTGTGCATTTCACCTCCTTCCCTGACTCCCTCTCAAGTAGGTAGTTTATGGACAGCTGCCACTGGGCCTTCAGAAGGTAGAGGTGTTCTCTTTGTTTCTTTCTGTTGCTTTGAGGTTTTTTAGGTTGCCGCTCCTCTACAACAAAACAAAAACTGTGTCATCAGACTCTACCACCTACTACCCTCCCTTGTTCCACTACATTGCTGATCCCTGAGTTATTTCCTCTAATTCCATCGAGATTAGTATTAGCGTTCTCTAGAGAAACAGGACAAATGAGATGTATATATATATAAAGAAAGAAAGAGAAAGAGATTTATTGTAAGGAATTGGCTCATACGATTATTGAGGCCACTGAGTTCAAAATCTGCAGTGTGGGCCAGCAGGCTTGAGACTTATGAGAGCTACTGGTACAGTTCTTGTCAAAAGGATGGCAGGTGGACACCCATGAGAACCAGTGTTCCAGTTCCAGTCTGAAGGCCCGCAGGCAGAGACCCAGGACGCCGAGGGTGCAGATCAAGTCCAAAGGCAGTCTGCTGGAGAATTAATTCCCTCTTGCTCAGGAAGATCAGTCTTTCTGTTCTATTTAGACCTTCAACTGATTGGATGATGTTCACTGACATTATTCTAGACTATCTGCTTTACTCAACATTTATGAAACGAAATGTCAATCTCATACAGAAACACCCTTCAAGTTAACACATAAAATTAATTGTCACAAATTCATCTCTTATTAACTTGGCAATCTTGTGCATCTCCTGAAACCATACTTAATCTCCAAATAAAGATAATAACAAGGCCATACTTGCACTTAACCTGATATGACTATCTTGCCTACAACTGAAAACTCACTCGCCCAGAAGAGCATACAAAGCTCTTGGATGATGTCTACTCTTCCCCTTGATATCTCATTACTTAAATACGATAATGTAAAGTTAAAACTACTAAAATACTATGCTATAAATTCAGTACATCTTATGCTACATGAAGTTATTCTAATTTTTAAGAAGGAAAGTAGGATGCCAAGTTGGCCCCTTTGCTATTTTGACTCTTTACTTTTCTGTCATTTTAGTGGAGAGACCTTACCTTTCTCCTGTAAGGGAAGTCCTACTGTTTATTGTTCATGCAGTGTCACATGACATTGCTGAGGATATCTGCATGACACATATGAAAAAGGAGGTTAAACTATTTAAGAGCTCTCATGGCTTCTATTTTCAATGGTAGATACTTAAGGGTGAAATAAAAATGAGGTATGTCAGAAATCCATATCAGCCATATTAACATATTATACACTTGACATTCATTTTCCATCCTTCAAAATCATCAATATTTTAGCTGCTAGACACGTTTTCTTGCCTTTGAAGCCAAATATATGAAAATTGTGATTACCATTTAATCCTATCTCTTTCCTAAAAGCATTGCTAAATTTTTATGCCAAGAGAGAGGGAGGCATCATAAGCTTTAATAAATTAGAATTCTGTGGTAAGAAAGAGTTGTAAAGAAAAGGGCAGAACTAAGAAAAATATGCCATAGGATGTTCAAGTCTCTCTATCAAATATGCACAAGATTACATATTTTTAAAGAAGCAAATGAACCTTTTTAAAGTATGTGTTCATCCAGTTCTCTAAATCTGTGGGAGAATTTTTTTAGTCTATGGAACACGTTCCTAGGATGTAGAGGAAACATTTATTTATCCCTATAGGTAAATCACAGCACTGAAGTAAGAGCACACAGAGAGGACAAAGGACCCAAAATGATTTGCTATACCTTGTTTCTCCTTCTTTCCACAACTGCACTGTCCAGTCTAATACCAAAGTAAGCTCCCATTTTCTAATAGCAGTAGATAATGGGAGAAGGAAAGATATTTCCCAAAATGCAGTAAATGGTCAGAAGTTGGGTAAAAATAAATAAGACCACCACGTTATTCATCATGTATTTCTGAGTCTAAATACTGAAGCCATCAAAACAACTACATTTTTATGAAGTAGTTTTAACCATTCATTTGAAAAACTGTACCAGGGTAATACTAGTGCATGGATGAGGTGATGACCTGGGACGACAGGTTCAGCCTGCCCTGAGTGGAGATGGCAAAGGGGCTCATTGATAGCTACAGGCAGGTCATGGTGATCATCCTGATGACTTGTAAGTTACAAATATGAACTTATACGTTGTCTCTTAGTTGCTTAAGTCTTTTGTATGGAGGGCATTTTTGGAACAGTACACCGAAAACATTTTGTTCTTGGCAGTCATTGGTTCTCAGTTTTTTGCAGCTCCATACCATCTAAGACAGTTGAGAGTTTCTTTTATAGCATAGAGAGGATGACTCTCTCACTACAAGACTGAGCTGGGAGGCTCAGGAAGATGAAACATAGCAGCAAAAAAGAAAGCTTGACCCTTTTGACTCATAAGTGTCGACAGGCAAGGAATCTGGATAGGACAGGACCAGAAATTGCCAAGAACAAAAAAATTTCAGTTAATGGTCCCTAAAATGTTCCTCCTTCAACAAACTTAAACAAGTAAGAGACAACTTAAAAGTTCACATTTATTATTTACAAGTTATCAAGGTGATCACCATAACATGCCTGTATCAACTGAGAAGGAAGGCAAAGAGGTCAGAAGTGTGTATCCTGATGTTTTTCTTCTTGAAGTAGGACTTCAGAGAGTATGAGTGTACCTTTATGGGCAATAGAGTAGAATCATTTAGCAGAAGGTGCAGAATTGCCTGAGGATAAGGTGGGAAGAGTCTTAAAGGAGCTGCTAGCCTCTCCAGAAAGCCCTATTTGCAACCATATCCATTGTGTCAAGGGAACAACTGTGGTTTATTGGTTGAGAGAGCTGTCTATCAAGGTGTCTATTAAGAAATCTCTGGCCCCTGCCCTCCTCCTGTCTCCCCTGTGAGCCAGCCCATGTGTCCTCAAGGCACCAGCCCATTCTTCAGGTCTAGTTGTCTTTACCACTAGCTGCCCCAGGCTCTATTCTGAAAGTGAAGGTATAAAGAAACAGGTTTCATCCTGTGTCCTGGAATTAAGTCCCACCATTTGTGACTAAGAGAACCCTGTGAAGTTTGCATGTTAAACACTCAGACTCTGCAGCTGTTATTTGCTTACACTGTAATTGTGATGTTTACATATAAATTGATACTTCTGAGTAAGTACCTGATAATAATTTGTTCTCTTTGGAAGGTAAATATTCTCCATTTCTCATCTACTGTTAGTTGTTCAGAATTGGTAAAATCTGAATTAGTAAAGTTTTAATGTATTTTTTTCATGATCATATGTTGTCTAGTATAATTATGAAGTCCAATTTCCAATGTAGGCAGCTTCCAGCTCTTATATTGATGTACTTTTATTACAGACAGAAGAAATGTACCAGACATTTATATAGCAGAGGGAGCAAAGAGGATCATTATCCAGTTGAAACTGAAAGGAAAATTCTCAGTGGGCTGAAGAGCTGTGAATTTTTATAGAGTGTTCATTAGTGGTCTGTGCAGGGGATCAACATTAAAATACCCTATGAATGTGAAGCAGGCAGAGAAAAACCCAAGAGACAGGAGAGACTTTACACAGGGCTTCCGCTGTGACCAGACGGACAAGAAACAAAAGCAGGGGAGTGCAGGCATCTCTTTAATGTCAAGATGGCAGGGAGACATTCTGGGCTCTGATACAAACACTGGCCTTTTTTTGTTTGTTTGTTTGTTTCCTCCAAGACCAGTCATTGCAGCTACAGACAGAAAAATGAATTTAAGATTTATAAACTAGCTCATTTATTTGCCAGTAATCTATGATGTATATATGTGATTTTAGAGCCCAGAGTCTCTGCAGTGATTCTAGTCACGTCAGAGTGACAGCAATTTATCACTCCCTACTTCCCCAGGAACTCCCTTGGCATGCCTGGAAATGCTGGGAGGCACAGAACAATAGTCCCACATGCTTTATAAACCTTTCTGTTAAGACTGGGTTCTCTCAGTCTTGGCACTATTGATATTTTGGACTGGATAATTCTTTGTTGTAGGGAGCTGTCCCATGCATTATGGGATGTTTAGCGGCATCCCTGGCCTCTACCCATTGGGTGCCAGTAGCACACCCACAGTTGTTGCAGCCAAATGTTTCTCCAGACATTGCTGAATGTCTCTTGGGAGAGAATGTAGTTTTTGGTTGAGAATCACTGATTTAGACCATTGTTCTCACTTTAGGAAGTTACAACTCCCGCTCCCTTGCCCCACCCCCACGTTCCTGCTAACTTCTTGTTTGTGGTGTGTAGGTTTGTGCCCATCTAATGCCATTAGAAATGACTTCACAAATCTGCTGTCATCAAGTATGGCTAGCCATCCTCACTTCTGAAGAAGTTCTACCAGGATCTAATAGGTAGAAAATACAAACAAAACTTACAATAGGATAATGAGATTTTCCCCTCCCTCCAGTTTTCAACTTCCAGACTTGTTCTCATTTGTCAGAAATAAAATCATAGTGGTCACTTTTGTTTAATGGAGGAGAAAGTTCTGCCAAAAATAGCATGAGCTTAAAGCCTCCTTGGGGCATCAGGAGAGGCTTTGGTTCAGATGGAGGTCAAAGGGACTGTAGGAGCATGTGCATAGTAGTCTTGGGGTGATAGCATCCCGACTATAGGAATAAAGGGTTCCCTGCACTGCTAGACTTGGAGTTGGTCAGGCTTCTGCAGTACAGGGGTAGATGTGGATCTGTGCTCTGGAGTGCAACTAGAGCCAAAGGAGACCTCTTTGCTTTCTCTTTCATTTATTTAGCAATCAACCATTTCGTCCACACCTACTATGAACCAGTCCTCAGACAAAGTCCTGAGAATTGAGCATTTAAAAAGATGGATTTATGAACAGTAAAAAACTAAAGCAAGGAGTCGGGCCAGAGTACACACAGAAGCCCAAGTTTGGAGCCCAGCCGGAAGCTCTACCCAACTGCTGGGCACAGCCTACAGCCTCACTTAACCTGGGAGCCTAGTAGCAACCCTGAGCACATCTAGTGGACCTGCCCAGGTAGGGAACAAAACCAGTGACCCTTCCCAACTACAAGGCTCAGTCTGTGGCCCTTCCCAATTTTAGAGCCCAGCCTGTAGCCCTGCCCAACTATGGAACACGCCCTAAGGCCTAGTCCAATTGCATAACCCAGCCTATGGTCCCACTTGAATTGTAGTCCAATCAGAAGCACCACTCACTGGGAAAGCACAGACTGGGGTTTCACCTGATAAGGGGCAGTTAGAGAGCCCAGCCAGCAGCTCTGCCTGACATGGAGACGAGCTACCAGCCCTGCTCAACCAGTGACCTTAGTCAACAGCCCCTTCTGAATGCAGACCACAGCCAAAACAGCTACCCAACCACAGAGCCCAGTTAGCAGACTTGCCAACCTCAGAGTATAGGTAGCAGCCCTGCTTAAATGGATATCTTGACAGCAAGCCCCTCATGCCCATAGACACTACAAGCTGACCCAACCAGAACTCCAAGCTGGATTCATTGGTGAAGGTCTTTTCCTGCCCAAGTGAACATGTAAAGCCTAGAAGAGGTGATCAGTTTCTTAATGTACAGACATCAATGCAGGGATATAAGAATCATGAAGAATCAAGGAAACATGTCATCATCAAAAGAAACGTATGAGGGGGGCCTCCAAACAAATGGAATTATTTTTTGAAGGGCAGGCCTCTTGTAGTACAGGTTTCCCTGCTAGGTGAATGTTCTAGAAACCCTTCAGCATCAGCATCAGCATACTAGCTAGCGTTGTTGTGAGAAGCTGCATTCGCCTTCAGTGAATTTTTTCTGTCAATGCGTTTGCCCATTTCATGATGGCTGATTTAGGAGAGCACCTGCCTGCCCACTTCACACTAAGGGTTCAGCAGTTTTTGACCAAAAACAGCATGAACTGTATACCCCACCCTTCCTATTCACCTTATCTCACCTGGGGTGACTTTTTTTTTGTTTCCCCAGATGAAAAAGTACTCAAAGGAAAATGTTTTGCAGATGTGGAAGAGGTGAGACAAAAAATGGCAGAAGCACTAAAAGGCATCACAATTGACAAGTTCAAAAATTATCTTGAGCAGTGGAAAATTCATCTTTATAGGTATATTATGTCAAACAGAGAACTTTGAAAGTGATTAAAGTTTAAGCATATAAGAATAAATACACAATCTTTTATGAACAAATTTCAGGTGTTTTGGGTTCCCCTTCAAACAAAGTTCCAATAAACCCTAAATAAATGGATATTTATTAACTGAGTGCTAAAGACTTCAGAATAATCTTCTTGAAGTTCAATGAATGATAAGAAAGCATAGACAGTAAAGGCAAATTAGGAAAACAATGCACGAGCAAAATGAAAAGTTTAACAAAAAAATAGAAACCATTAAAAATAAATTTCTAGAATTAAAGAATGCAATGACTGAACTCAAATATTTTAATAAAGAGCTTCAGCAACACAATCAAACAAGCAAAAGAAAATGGTCAGTAAATGCTAGACATGTTCATTGAATTATTCAGTCAGAGGAGCAAAAAAGAGAGAAGAATGAAAAAGAGTGGAGAAAGCAGACAAGAATTTCTAATATTGTAATAGTGGTGCACAAATAGCTTTCTACACTGATATAAAAGTTGAAAAACAAATATATTAAAATATTTGTGAGTACAATAATTTGATATTGGATACACAATATAAAAATATGTAAATCATAATACCAATGACCTAAAATGTGAGGGGTGGAGTTTATAGTCCTTGTACAACAGTAAGTTACATTGTTATAAGCTTAAAATAGGATTTCATAGCTCTAAGATATTTTATGTGAGCCTTATAATAACCAAGCGGGAAATCAGTAGAAGATACACAAAAGATTAAGAAAAAGAAATTAAAGCATACTACAACAAAGAAATTATCAAATAGCAAAGGGAGATAGCAAGAGAGGAAAACAGGGACAGTAAAGCTACAAAACAGCCAGAAAACAATGAACAAAATAACAGTAGTAAATCCTTACTTATCAATACTTAGTTTAAATATAAATGGATTGAGATATCTAATCAAAAGACATAGAGTAATAGAATGATTAAAGAAACAGGGTCCACTAATTTGCTACCCACAAGAGAATCACTGTAGCTTTAGGGACACACATAAGTCAAAAGTGAAAAGAAGGAAAAATATATTCTACATAAATTGGCACCAAATGCGAGCTGGGATGGCTATACTTATGTCAGACAAAATATGCTTTCAATAAAAAATGGCCACATGAGACAAAGATGGTCAGTATATAATGATAACAGGGTCAACTCATCAAGAAGATATAACAATTATAAATATTTAGACATCCAACATGGGCCACCTAAATAAATAAATACTAACAAAGCTGAAAGGAAAAATAAATAGCAATACAATACCAGTAAGGAACATTAATATCCCACTGTCAATATGAGATAGATCATCCAGACAGAAAATCACTAAGGAGACAACAGATTTGAAAAACACCATAGACCAAGTGAATTTAACAGACATATACAGAACATTCCACCCAAGAAAAGCAGAATACACCTTCTTAACAGCACGTGAAACATTCTTCAGGATAATATTATATGTTATGCCAAAACACGAGTTGTAACAAATTCTAGAAGTTTGGAAACATTTCAAGTATTCTTTCTGACCACAATGGTATGAAACTAAAAATCAGTAACAGAAACACTGAAAAATTTACAAATGCATGAAAATTAAACAACACACTCCTGAACAATCATCAGGTCAGAGAAGAAATCAAAAGGGAAATTTTAACATATCTTGAGAGAAACAAAAATAGAAACACCATATCCCAAAACTTACAGGATGCACAGTACAATTCCAAGAGGAAATTTTATAGTAATAAATGTCAACATTAAGAAAAAGAAAGATCACAAAATATAACCTAACTTTACACTTCAAGGAAATGAAAAAAGAGCAAACTAGACCCAAAGTCAACATAAAAGGAAATAAAGATTAGAGCAGAAAAACAATAGAATAAAAATCAATGAAACTAAGAACTGATTCTTTTAAATAAAAAATTATTGACAGACATTTAGGTAGATGAATGGAGACCAAGAGAGACAGAGAATGAACTGAAATAAATAAAACCATAAATTAAAGAGAGGACATTACAACTGATACCACAGAATTACAAAGGATCATAAGAAACTACTAAAATAATTAAACATCAACAAAGTGGATAGCCTAGAAGAAATGAATCCATTTTAAAAAATATACAACCTGCCAAGAAAAAGAGAAAAATCAGAATAGACCACTCACAAGAAGAGTGAATCAGTAATCAAAAATTTCCCAACAAGGAAAAGTCCAAACTCAGATGGCTTCACAGGTGAATTCTACCAAGCATTTAAAGAATTAATGCCAACCTTTCTCAAACTCTTCTGAAAAATTGAAGAGGAAGGAACACTTTTAAATTCAGTTTATGAGGCCAACATTACACTGATAGCAAAGCTAGATAAAGGCACTACAAGAAGAGAAAATTACAAGTGAATAACTCCAATAAACATAGATATAAAAAATTCTCAACAAAATATTAGCAAACTTAATGCAACAGCAAATAAAAGTATAATGCACTATGATTAAGCATATAAAGGAGATTTATCCCTTGGATGCAAGGATGGTTCAAAATATACAAATTAATAAAGGTGATACACCACACTAACAGAATGAAGAGTACAAATAATTGATTTGATTATCTCAATAAGATGCAGAAAAAAACATTTGACAAAATTCAACATCCTTTTGAGATTAAAAACTCTCAATAAATTGGGTATAGAAGGAAATGTACCTCAACATAATAGAAGCCATATATAGCAAACCCACAGCTAACATCATACTCACCAGTGAAAAGCTGAAAGCTTTTTCTCTAAAATCAGAAACAATATAGGGGTTGTCACTACTGTCACCACTTCTATTTAACATAGTACTGGAAGACCTAGCCATTTAAGCAAGAAAAAGAAATAAAAGGAGTCCAAATGGGAAAAAAATGTAGAATAGTTCTATTTGCAGATAATATGATCTTATATATAGAAAACCCTAAAAAGATTCCACCAAAAAACTATTAGAACTAATAAATAAATGCAACAAAGTTGCAGGGCACAAAATCAACATACAAAAATCAATTTTGTTTCTATACACTAACAACAAACTATCTGAATAAAATAAAGAAAACAATTCCATTTACAATAGCATCAAAATAATAAAATACTTAGAAATAAATTTAACCAAGGAAGTGAAAGATCTGTACATTGAAAATCAAAAGACATGGATGAAAGAAACTGAAGAAGACAAATACATAAAAAAGATAGCCCACGTTCATGGATTGGGAGAATATTGTTAAAATATACATACTATTCAATGTGATCTGTAAATTCAATGAGATCAAAATTCAAATGACTCTAGTTCCATCCAGCTGGGGGGGGGGTGAGGGGGATGGGATTAATGGTGGTGGGTATCTATCTGGGGATGGGGAGACACCTCATATCAACAAGGGTACCTGAATGAAACATTTTTGTATACCTAACCCCTAACTGTACCCCACAATAACACAATAAAATAAAATTAAAAAAAAATTCAAATGACACATTTTATAGAAATAGAAAAAACAAATCTAAAATTAATATAGACCCACAAAATTTTTTACATAGCCAAAGTAATCTTGAGTAAAAAGAACAAAGCTGGAGGCATCATGCCTCCTGATTTCAAACTATTTTACAAAGCTGTAGTAGTCAAAACAGAATGGTACTGACATTTTAAAATGCACATAGACCAATGAAGCAGAATAGAGTGCAGAAATAAACCCATGCATATATGGACAACTAATATTTGAAAATGATACCGAGAATTTACAAAAGAGAAAGGATAGTCTCTTCAATAAATGGTGTTAGAAAAGCTGGATATCCACATGCCAAAAAAATAAAAAATAAAATTGGACCCCTGTCCTACACTATGCACAAAAATTAGCTCAAAATGGATTAAAGACTTAAATGTAAGACCTGAAATCACAAAACTCCTAGAAGAAAACATAGGGAAAAGGAAAAGGCTCTTTAAGATTGGTACTCAACTTTGCTAATCATCAGGGAAATGCAAATCAAAATGACAATGATATATCACTTCACACCTGTTAGGATGGTCATTATCAAAAAGATAAAAGTGTTGAAAAGATGCAGAGAAAAGGGAATTCTTGTGAACTGCTGGTGGAAATTTAAATTGGTGCAGTCATTGTAGAAAACACTTTAGAAGTTCCTAAAAAATTTAAAAATACAACTACCATATGATCTAGCAATCCCGCTATTGGGTATATATCCAAAGAAAACAAAATCAATATCGAGAAGAGATATCTACACCCCCACATTTACTGCAGTGTAATTCTCAATAAGAAGACATGGAAACAACCTAAGAGTCCATCAACAAATGAATGACTAAAGAAAAAGTGAGATGGTAGATAGACATAGACATAGACATAGAATATATATACATATATAATGAAATGTTATTCAGCCATAAACACAAAGGAACTCCTCTCTCTTGCCCTGTCTCTTTCTCTGTATGTATACATATATGTCTGTTTGCACCCACATAGTAATGTGTAGTAATGCGTAGTTCAGCTGAATATTCCAAGGTAAAGAGGGACCCTGGATGCATGAAGTAGCATACACTCTTGGGCACTGCTCTCTGCTAGGCTGAAGGAAGTCACAGAGGGTGGTGAGTATGGGGGATAAAGAGCAGTGGCCTTGTCCTGTTGCCCTGAGAACTGGGCAAAACAATAGCTGAAAGATATACAACTATGGTCGCTGTTGTGCTAGGAGCCTCCTTGGATCTTATGTGTCCTATACAAGGCTGTGCCATTTGACTTTTTGTGGGAGTCCCATAGTATTGAGATCACCAAAGGAGAAATTGTGAGGCCATCTTCAGCTGCATTTGAAGCGGATTCCACTGTGTTTTCCTTTTCTCCTGCAACACCAGTCAAGTGCTCTTCTTGGCCCTGTTAGATAAAGGACTGAGCTCCTGAGATTCCATTTTTTGTTCTCTCCTTGGGAATTCTGCCCTTGCTTCCTCTTCTACCCTTTAACATCTGTTGAACACCAACTATATGCTAGGTAATATACTTTATCCTGGAAGTTTACAATGACAAAGTAGGGTGTATTAACAACGTCTTTTCTGCATTCTGATTCTTTCACATCTGGGGCCTTGCTGACCCTAAAGATACTGTTTCTCTAAGAATCAGCTAGTTCCTAAAGATAGTAAACAACTTGTCTGGGAGCATACTTTTCCACGTGCAAACCACCCAGTCCAGAGCCCACACCCCAGACACCTTCTTTATTTGAGCTTTCAAACTCTGAAGTGTAGTCTTTTTGGATGTAGAATTTTTGACTGATAGTCTTTTTATTTTATTTATTTGAATATATCACCTCACTACCTTCAGTTCTTCATGATTTCTAATGAAAGTTCAGCTATTGATCTCATTGAGGATTCCTTGTACATGATGAATTATTTTTTTCTTTTTTGTGTTTACTATTCTGTCCTTTCTTTGTCTTTTGACGGTTTGACTCATATGATGTGTCAGGTGTTGATCTTTTTATGTTTATTCTACCTGGAGTTCTTTGAGCTTCTTGGATGTGCAGATTAATGCTTTTCTTCAAATTTGAGAAATTTCTCACCATTATTTTCAATTTTTTATCACTCCTGTTTTTCTGGGACTCCTGTTAGAAATATTTTGGAGTGCTTGATGATGTTCCACAGGTCTCTGAGGCTCTCGTCATTCTGTTTAAATTTTTCTGTACTCAGACTAATCCCAACTGACTTATCTTCAAGTTACTTGATTTTTTTTCTGCCAGTGTAGGTATGTTGTTGGACACTCTAGTGACTTTTAAATTTTAGTTATTGTACTTTTCAAATCCAGAATTTTGCTTTGGTTCTTTTTTATAATTTCTGTCTCTCTAGTGATATTCTCTGGTGAGATATCATTCTCATACTTTGATTTAAGTCTTTAGACATGATCCTTTAGTTTCTTGATCATATTTATAACAACTGATTTAAAGTTTTCTAGTAAGTCCATATAATTTTCTCTCTTGGAGGTTAGTTTCTATTGACTACTTTTCCCTTTATATATGAGTCATATTCTCCTATTTCTTTATATGTCTCATCACTTTTTTGTTGAAACTGAATATTAAATAATATAATATGGCAACTCTGAAAATTAGATTCCACTCTCCTCCAACTTTCTTTGGTTTTGTTGTTGTTTCTGTTTGTTTAGGGACTTTTATGAACTAATTCTGTAAAGTTTGTATTCATTGTTATGCATGATCCCTGAAGTTCTGCTTAGTTAGCTTTGTGGTCAGCTGATTGCACAGCTATTTTCTTAATGCCTTGAATCAATAATCCTCCTAGCCTTTGCTAAAGGGGCTCTGTGTTTTTGCTGGAATGTGTTTTCAGTGCTGTGGCAGGTGGTTTATACCTTTGTCTTAATGTCTACTTCCTACTTGCTCACCTCTGAAGATTCATCATGAGGTGAGAAATTAAGGTCTTTTCAGCTCTTTTCTGGGCATACACACTCTGTGCTTGCAGATGGCCTTGTAGATTCCCAGGAATATTTTGGAGCTTTCAGAGCCTCCATGGATACCTCTTGGTCCAGTTTTTTCTTTTAAACATGTTGGGCAACCTCTTATTATCTCCAGCTGGTAATTCTGCTTCATACCTTTGCTGAGCCTCCTTCTGTTCTTTGTACTCTCATCTTCTATGAGAGCCTTCTCCACTTCTCAGCATAGTTCATTTTCTGGGTAGGATTTTCTTCTGACTTGCATGCATCCCTTAGATTATTATCTCCATGGAGAACAATGGCCCAATATTTCTTGCATCTGAAGATGTTTGTAATACCCTCCCAAATGTTTGTGGGACAAATGGGTACTTATGAATTCTGTAGCATAAGAAAAATTCCTTATCTCCATGATGTGTGGTGTTCCCCATGTTGTATTTAAAGCTCTTATTTGGCACTAGAATAGGAATTATTTTTGGATGAACCTTTGTTTGCAGCTTCTCATTTATCAGGCATGCATTTGAAGTGTGAGAGTTATTTATGTTCTTGAAATGTGTTGAATATCCTCTAATTCCTGTTGCTGGTTTAACGATGCTGCTACTCTGAGTTCAGCAGAGCTGACCTTTCCTGACCATGCTATACTACTTCTGAAAGCTGGATATCATATGCTGAGAGGTAAAGATTTGTCTATTAGGGCATGTGACAGAAGATAACCTGCTTCATATTTCTCAGTGGGGTCCACCAAGTGGATGTAATGCTAAATCGACTTTTGCTTTTGGAAGTAAAGCAATATACGTGTGTGTGTGTGTGTATGTGTGTATGAAATATATAAATAATATAATTATATATATCAAATAGTCATATACTGTCATATGACATATAATATACAATTTTTGTCTTTAAATGTAGTAATATGCATAACAAAATTTAGCACCTTAATCATTTTTAAGTGTAAAGTTCATTATTGCTAAGCACATTTACATTATTGCCCAACCAATCTCTAAAGCAGTGTATTTTTAACATTGAATCCTATAAGCTAAAATTATCTTGTTTATTCAAGAGTGATGAAACAATTTGTGGACTGTCTCGATCCTTTGGATCTGTGTCCTCCTCACTGATGAAGCAGTCCTCATACTCAGAGACTTATTATCATTCATAGAAGGACCCAAGTATAGAGGAGGGTAGGATACATTTCTACTGATCTTGGGAAACTTAAATTATTGCACTGGTAGACATCAGCCCTAGGATATGGGTTAAATGATGTTTGAACACTTTGGGTGAATCGCAGTGAATTATGTTACATGGAGGCAGTGTAACATTACTTGGGCAGAGTATTGACTTTGAAGCAAGACCAAATACATTTGAATGACTAGATTTGTAACCTTGGGTAAGTTACTGAATCTCTCCAAGCCTGCTTCCTCATAGGAAGAAACATGACTGTTTTTATCTATTGCCTACTTAAGTGAGGACTTATGTAGTTACTATTGACTACTCGTTTGTGAAAATTAGAAGTCAACTTTATCTCTGTCATTTCCCTTTTACTTGAAATGTTTATCACCTACCCACCCCCCACACAAAAATCTGTACCTTAAACATTTGTATCTGTTTCTGTGTTGTATAATCCCAATATCATCTAATCAATTATCTAGCATAATTATTTCTAAAAAGCTTTATGTATATTGGTAATAACAATAGATGCTTTAAACTTTACCTTAAAGTGCCTCGAAGGTAATTTCAGCCCCACTTCAAGTGAGGAAGCAAGAGTTCTATCATTTATATATGTGTGGTTATGCCAGTTAGAGTTTTTTATTGCAAAGGACAGGAACAACACTTTTGCTAACTCAAACAAAACAAGGAAATTTTTGGAAAAAGACATGAAGACCTCAGAGAGAGAGGAACTAGGTGGCTTTAAGGATCTTGATACTTGGTAGAAGGAATAGAAGGTAATCATTTTTACTGCGGGGCCATCAGAATTGCTTATCTTCAGCTATAAGCGCTGTATTACTTGGGAAAGGATTCAAATTTTAGGGGAGAAAGTACCATGGGGGACCCCAAAAAACAATTTATTTATAAAAAATTGTGTATGTGTTCTTACATTTTAAACTTCAGTCATCTTCAAAGTCCTCTCCATTTGATGCAATACACCTGTCGAGACACTTTTCCCACTGTTGAGAACAGTTTTTAAACTCACCAATTTCGATGGCTTTTAGTGCTTCTGCCGCGGGATCAGGTGAATAGGGAGGGAAGGACATGGGGGTCATGTCGTTTTGGTCAAAAACTGCTGAAGAGGCAGGTGCGCTCCTAAATCACTCATTATGAAATGGGTAAACTCATTGCAAGAATCTCAAAAAAACTCACTGAAGCCAAATGCAGACTCTCACGACAATGCTAGCTGGTACACTGATGCCGATTGGTTCCTAGAATACTTACCTAGTGGGGGAAGCCTGTACTACAAGGGGCCTGCCCTCTAGAAGATAGCTCTGGTTTTGGGGGGGTGGGTGGAGGGAGTCCCTCCTCATATAATTAACCTAGTATGAATCTTGTGCTTATATTTTGCCTAGTGAGACAAAAGCCTCATGATAGCTAGTTCTACCAAGAAGTATATGAAATGTGAGCACTCTTGGGATGTGCCCAAGAGTGGAGTTAGGTGGTGTTACCAAATTGTTGGGGGTTGTGGTAGATATGGAACAGGAAAAAAATAGCATGTGTCTATACTACAAACATAACTTTATAGGAACTACTTGTGTTAATCAAAGCCTGATAGACAGAAGCCACTTTGATGTGAGCATGATAAACACCATGTTTTAAATTCAGAGGCTATGAGAATCCTCTCCTCACCTTCTAAATTTTTTTTTTCCAGTTTTGACTGATGTTTGTAAATTCAACTGGTAAATAAAGTAGTGATTAGGATGGTAAAAAGTCACATCATCTGGGAGGTGGCTTCAGGATTTGTTAGAATTCAGATATTTGTCTATGAAGAGAAAAGTTTAAGGATTCATTCTCTCAAAGTAGGGAGGTAGGCTGGACACGGTGGCTCAAGCCTGTAATCCCAGCACTTTGGGGGACCAAGGTGAGAGGATTGCCTGAGACTGTGGGTTCAAGACCAGCCTGGGCGACATGGTGAGAGCTTGTCTCTACAATAAATCAAAAAATTAGCCAGATGTGGTAGCATGTGCCTGTAGTTGAGTCCACTGGTAAGGCTGAGGTGGAAGGATCACTGGAGTCCAGCAGGTTGATGCTGGGGTAGCCATGAGTGTGCCACTGTACTCCAGCCTAGGCAACGGAGTAAGACTCCAACTCAAAAAAAAAAAAAAAAAAAAAAAAGTAAGGAGGTAGAGAGTCTAGAATCCAAACTCAACCTAGGTTTGACTCCACTTCTTTGACTTTCATTGGCATTATATTGGGCAAATTGTTTTGTCACTTGAGCATTCGTTTTGCCATCTGTGACACAGGACTGATAGTTCTATCTTTCATAGTTTTACATGACATTATCCACAGCATCTGTATAGTCTCTGATAAACCAAGGTACTATCCCTCCCCCAAACTCCTCACTATCCCCAAAAAACATTTATTTAATGTCTTGTTGACTAGGCACTGGGGAAACAAAGACTAACAATGTCTGGCCCTCGCCCTCAAAGAATTTTGTCACTAGCAAACAATAGCATGCGATGTGCCAAGGCAAAGGGTGGAAAGTAGAAGTAGGCACCTAGCTTGGTAAGGGATTTTCTAGAGTAGAGGTGTATCTTTACCCTAGGGAGCTGCCTAGGCAAGTGCCAAGAAGTGAGTCTTGAAGCACACAATGATCTCAGGGTCTGCAGGGAGGTTGGCATGACTGGAGTACAGTCACGCTCAGGGCAAGGGCAGAAGCCTACTGGGGTCATTCAGACTAGAAGGGCCTGAGATCTCAAGCCAGGAAGTTTGGTCTTTTTCTGTTCCTGGAAAACCTCTTTAGCTAATGACAATCTTCTGGATATTTTTATTCTGCCTTGAAAGAGAAAGGAAAGGGATGCCTGTCACTGACTGAATAATATACTGGGACGTGGTTGCTGGGAAGGACTGGACCAGGTCACAAGAGCATCACTTTATTTTATTTTATTTTCAAATTAATAGCTGCCATGGCATAGGATTCTCAAGTAATGAAAATTAAGATTTTTATTTAGCCAGAGCTAATCCTGAGTTTAATAACTGATGTTTCCTCCTGGACATGGGACTGCTTTAAAATTAGTAAAATTAGTAAACAAATTTACTTTTGTTTTTACTTTACTATCTGTTGTAGGAAATACTTATTTAAAAGGGAATTTTCACTCAGTATTTATGTCTTTCTCCCAAATTCTATGAATGAAGTCAAAGAAGTCAAATATAAATTTGGATGTACATTCAAATTTTCTAAATTAAAAAAAAGTCTCTTCTTTTAATTCATCTTGTCTTTAGCTAAACTTGTATTTTTCCAGTGAAAACTCCAAATTCAACCAGACTTTATTTGTGAGCTTAATTTCAGCAGATGTTTCATTATTCCTTATGCAAAAGGGAAATGTGACAACAGGGCTTTCTTTGGGTCTCAGCAGCAACTTACACTATCTTACACTGTAGTTGGTGACATACTGACTGGTAAGTCTTTTATTATAAAGTGAACAATGTCATGTCTTCAGGTTTTCTGATCTTAATTCCTGCCAAAGAAATGATAAAGTTTTTATACCAGATGAGGATATTATTCTCTCCAGTCCACTTTTTTTGTGTAGGTGGGCTGTCAGACCAGCTGGAGATTTACTGGGATTTAATGACACATGTCTCTGGGACCTTTCAGTTTTTTGTAGCTGCGTCCTACGCTGGAAGTCAGTGAGGGTTCATCTAATTTGAGAAGCAGATACATTTGGGAGAGGCAGATTGTACTCTGAGAACCACCAAGTAGGAAGATTATAGGACACAATGTTGAATATGTGCCAATTAAGTTAGAGCTTTAGGTTTAGCCAAGGGCTTCAAGTATATAAAACTGTTTGCAATTTGAAATGTCAGTCGCTTAAAGTTAAATGCACATGCGCTCATGATTCAAATTCAAATTTGAAAACAGCGTGTTTTTTAAAACTATCCTTTTAAAATTGTTTTTGTATGCATTGAGGGATAGCTTTGATTAGCATGATATCTTCTTATAATCATTCTTTGAACAGCAGGGTAGGATGGTGAGCAGATTAGGAACATAAATAAGGGAGCCAAGCATTCTCAAATTGTAGCTTGGCAAAGCCACTTGCCCTTCTAGTAACCCTGGGCAAGTTACACAATTCTCTTGTGCTTCCCTCAGTGAAAGAAGAGGAAATATAACAACTATAAAAGGGTTTTTGAGAGACTTTAGAGCAGAGCCTGCCACAAGTAATATATTACCCAAAAATACGTTAGCCACTGCTGTTATTATTTATTAATGATTAACATCATCATTAATATAATTTAGACCTATATGTTTGGCCAATGGAGATAGTGTTTTCAGAGGATGGAATGGTGTAGAAATTATGTCTGAGTTTATCTAGAATTATTTTTTAACTTTCTAAAAACAATTTCAAGTATTATTAGCACTAAGGGGAAGTACTTAGGGCCAAGCATTATATATGTATAATATATACAAAAATATAGAAAAAATTAACCCAGTACAGTCTGTTGTATATCCTGTAAAGTTGTCTGTAACTGTCACACACCTTGAATGTTTAGAAGCGATTATATATATATATATATTTATATATATATTCAATATATTATTATTAAAAGTATTTTTTTATCTCTGTGTACTGACCCTGGAGGTGCATTTATAAAATATGGACAACTGATGAATTTTCTCTCATGTTTCAGCTATATTTTTCAAAAATCATATTACTTTTCATTTACTTTTTATCCTAGTATGAATGATATTGTTTCTGATAATAAAGTTAACAATAATACTTGCATAGAGAAATGTAAAGAATGTTACTGTTTTGATAATTCCAACTATCTCTCTTTGCACTTTGGTCTGATTTTCCAACAGAATGCACTTGGTACTTTCAGAAGGTGCTCAGTGAACATTTTTTGAATGTTGTCTTCATTTCACAAGTGTTTTCTAAAGCATTTTGTTTACTACAAAATATACGAAGGAGATATCAATGGATGTATACATACATAATTCTGTTCTTAAAGTATACGTATTATCAAACAATTCAAATTTTTTGTAGCAAATTGACTTTGATACAAACACTGCTATTTCTGCTTCTTAAATATTGTTTGATACATTTTTGCGTAGTCTCTTTTATCCTTTGAGTTTTTTGTTTTAAATATGTAGAATATAAAGTTGGTTATCTTTTTCTTAAACCAGTTTGAGAGGTTTTTTTAAGGAGTAATTTTATTTCATTTATAACTTTTATAAATTTACATGTTGGTCTTATTCCTGTGTCTTATTTTTGTCTACTAATCCCAGTATCTGGTTATCTCAGGGTCTGTTTTCTTTTTCTCCTGACCTTGGGTCTGAGAAAAGGTGGCATTTTTTTCTGTTTCTTCACATCTGGCAATTATTGACTGTATATTGGACATTGTGGAGGCTATATTGTAGATTCTCGTTTCTGTAGTTTTCTTCTAAAGGGTACTGAGTTTTCTTCTTTGGGGCAGTTAAACCAACTTGGGTTTATGAAACTTGGTTTTATACTTTGTTAAGAAGGATCTCTTTCATGTTTTGCCCTTAGTTCTCGGGTAAATACTCTGATCCTGGGACATAGTTTTTACTCATAAAGTGTGGCCCTTTTCATAGGAAAGTTTCATAGGAAAGCATGAGGCATTTACCAAGATCCCCTAACTTGGCAGGACTCAACTCTACACTCTTCTTCCCAGTTCACTTTCTTGTGTAGGTAGGCTGTCAGGCCAGCTGGAGATTTGCTGGGATTTAATGACATATGCCTCTGAGATCTTTTAGTTCAGCAAAAGGCAGCAGCTTAAATCTCTGCTCAGATTTTTCAATGTTCCATGCATTGCTTTAAACTGGGCTCCTGGAAATATCTCCCACACAGATACAGTTCTGGAGTCAGCCAAGGACTTGAAAGGAGCTTATAAGTACATTTTGGGGCTCACCTCTGAGACTGCTCCTTTTCTGGGTGCCCCATTCCATCTTAATTTCCAGCCACCCTGGCAAACCTGAACTCCATTCTGGACTATCTCATGAGTTCTAGTAATCCTGTGCCACACAGACTGGTGACTGTTTTCATTGGAGAAACCTTAAAAATATGGATGTTACCTAATGCGTATGGTTCCCCCCTTTTTTTTAAGGGTCAGATTTCTCACATTTTTGTCCTTTTTTGGTTTTTCTCTAGTGCCTTCAAGTAGTTATTTTTTATATTTTTTCCAGAGTTTATAATTGTTTTCTGTAGGCGGCTAGTCTAATACAATCTACTTTTCTATTACTGGAACTCGCTTGCAATTTTATTTTTATTTTTAAAAATTTATTTATTTATTGTAGAGTTGTGGGGTACATGTGAGGATTAACTACATAAGTTAACCTGCATACAGGTGAAGTTTGGGCTTCTCACTGGTTCTAACTCCCCGGGTAGTGGACCAGGTACCCTGTGTGTTGTCATATGCTCCTCACCCTTCTCCCTCCCTCCCCTAGCAGTGGCCAGAGACTGCCCAGCTCACCCTTGTGCTAATGTCACTAGTATTCAGGGCCCACTTTTGAGTGAGAACACGCGGTATTCAGTTTTAATAGCTGGATAATTTTCCAAGGTATAGGTGGCCTAAATATCTATTCAGGCATTTCATTGAGGAAAAGTTTGACTTTTTTTGTATGTTTGTTGCCAGTGAAAACAGTGCTGATGCTAAGAGGCCTCCTCTGGAACCAGAGAGCTTGGTTGTTTTCATATTATTTATCTCCTACCTCATAGATGTGTTACCCTTAACGAGTTATTTGGCTTCTCTTTGTCTTCATTGATTCATCTGGAAAGTAGGTATAATAATTGTTTCTGTTTCCTTAGATCTATGATGATTAAATGGATTAATACATGTCAATATTTAAAGTTTTACCCATAGAATGTAATACATGGTAGCAAATTTTATTATTATTAATCTCAGATGTTCTGAAATTTTCTCTGATATTTCTTGATATCCTTTTTCATTTATTGTTTTGGACATTCAGTAGGTCCTTTAAATCTGTAAAATAGTATTCCTTGGTTTCAGCATTTTTTTGCATAACTTTTGGATAATGTATTCTTCTCCATCCTGTCTGTATCTTCTCCTAGATCTCCTTCAATTTTCTTCCTTTAGTCTTTTTTCTCTTTGTTCTGTTTTCAGAAAACTGCCACAATTTTATCTTACAAGCCTTCTATTAAATTCTTTATTGTCATTATCATGTTTTCAATTTCCATAAGTTTATTCATGTTTATAAACTAAATATTTAGTTTTAATTTAGTATTCTGTTTTGTTTTTATGGATGAAACTGATATCTTCTTCTATCTCTGGATGATTATTATAGTTTTTGTAAAGTTTTTTTCAACTCTGAGCATTATATCTGTTTCTTCCATTATTCTTTTTGCTTGTTTGTTCATTGTCTTTAATGTTGGATATTTCCTCAAACATCTAATCATCTAGGACTGTTTACTTATATTTAAAAATAAGCAATAAAATGCTGATCAGAAGGTCTACGTGTATGAGGAGGCCTCACTGATGTGTAGCCTTCACCATGGGATAAAATTAGGTCTTTTCTTGCTGCCCACCCCCACTTTGGGGGAATCTCCAAAGTTATTAGTACCTCCGAGAATTCCATTTGAACACATCGGTTTTTCTTCAAAGAAATCTCCTAGAGTCCTGTTCCGGTATAAACTGAATGCCACTATCTCAGGAACCAAGTAGGGGATATGGTCAGAGGCCACAGAGTTCTTGACGTAGAGTTTTAATCCTTCTGTTTTCCTCCTGAGAGGAAACTGCCTTTCTACTTCACCCTTCACTCTTTGTTTTTGTTTTTGTTTTTTTTTTGAGTTGGAGTCTCACTCTGTCACCCAGGCTAGAGTGCAGTGGCACACTCACGGCCACCCCAGTGTCGACCTGCTGGGCTCTGGCAATCCTTCTGCCTCAGCCATCCAAGTAGCCGGAACTACAGGCACACGCTACCACACCAGGCTAATTTTTGATTTATTGTAGAAACGGGGTCTTGCCAGATTGCCTGGGCTGGTCTCAAACCCACAGGATCAGGCAATCCACTTGCCTCAGCCTCCCAAATTGCTGGGATTACAGCCTGAGACACCAAGCCCGACCCACACTTCACTCTTGTTTTTGAAGGTCCTTGGTGTCCCTGATTTTTTCAATCCTTTCAGCTCTTGTGGAACAAATGGGCACTGTCATGTTGCCTTTCCTCTCTGCCAGTTTGGATTTTAGGGTTTTTTTTTTTCTTTTTTTCACTTTTTCAAATCAGTTATCCTTTATCTATGTACTTCCATATTTTATTTTTAATTTTTTTGTTTTTATTAAGGAATTTGTGTTAACTTTATTGGGTATGAAAAAGGCATTTTTGTCATTTTTTAATTCTTTTCTATTACAGATGCATATTCCGCTGTTTGGGGTGAAATTACATGGTTTCTGGGATTTCCTTTTTAAAAAATTGGAGTGGGAGTTGAAACAAGAATGGGAAAATGTGGTAACTGCTGGTGCTAGACGAAGGCACCACTCTCATTACTTTTCCTGCATGTGCTGGTTATTCTGCATTTAGTCCCAGATTCATCCTCTGCCTGTGTCTCCCTTGCTCTGTGCCCTGGAAGCCACCTTTATTGGTGTCCTCACCTAAATGACTCTGCTTCTGTTTGGGCTGAGCCAAAGAAGAGACCAGGAGACCAGGAGGGGTAGAAGGAGCAGCCAGGTTGTATGTCCCTTGTCCCCTCTGCCTGTCTGTAGTTCTAACAGCAGCTTTGTTCCATGACAGCGGGTGCTAGGGCTGACACAACAAAATGACACAGACCTGGTGGCTCAAACAACAGACATGCATCTCATAATCCTGGAGGCTGGAAGTCCAAGGTCAAGGTGTCTCAGGACTGGCTCTTTCGGAGGCCTCTTCTCCTTGTGTCCTCATGGGATCATCCTTCTGTGTGTGTCTGTGTACTTCCATATTTTAAAATTTTGTTGACATCCCTCATTTGCTTGTTTTTTCCACTCTTGTTTCTTTGTCCTTGAGTTTTCTTTAAAAGACTTTTCAGAGTTATTTTCTATTTTTTTGGTAGAGTTTTAAGAGACAGCATACAAATGAGTGTTTTAATTTAATACATGTAACTAGAAGCATTTTTGTTAAATTTAATCCTTGACATCTCACAGTATTTTAATCGGATTTATAAGTGATTTAGCATGGTACCTGAACAGTAGTCTCCCTTTTTTCTTGTTAGCTCTCTTACAGGAGCAACAGTACATCATGAGTAATGCACTGAAGTTGTCCTTCACAGTTTGAGGACCCATGGGTTTATGCCTAGTTAGAAGCATTTCTGTTCCACAAAGGTAGGAGTAGGTGATGTTTTGCATGTTAATTTCTTTTCCCTGTGGCCCAGTTTCAGTTTAGATGCTCAGAGCAAATTTTATCCTCTCCAAAATATCCTTTCCTTTTGCAGCTCATAAGTATATTAGACCTGTGCACTGGGCTGTTTTGCAAGTGCATGACACCATAAATCTTATCACCAGTCTTAAGATAGTTTGCAAAGGTAGATATCAAAGTAGAGATTTAGGACACACACAAAAATGATATTTGAAATTATTTTAAATATATTATTTAAATTTTTTCTTTTCTTTTGCTAGAATAAAATCATGCATTATTTCTGGCTGGTTGATTAATATGATTTTTAGTAATTTCAACTAGGTGCAGCTTTGCCTGGTGGTTAAGAACGTGATCTTTAGAGGCAGTTACAAGCTGGGTGACCTTGAGCTAGTTATTTGCTTTTTCTTTGCCTCAGTTTTTTCCTTTGTAAAATGAGACTACTACCAATCTTCACTTTCTAATGTTGTATCCTGCAAGTTAGTTAAATATGCAAAATACTTAAAACAGTACCTGGCTTCTAATAAATACAGTATGTCTGCTATTATATACATTGAATCAGGAATACAGAGTCAAATAATCCAAGGACTGTAAGCATATTAAGCGTCTTCTCCCCTCTTATCCACATGTAGGCTAGCAGAAGAACATGGAGCATGTCTGTTAATGGCAAATCAGGCGATCGGAACTACCCTTTCACTGAGGACACCTAGAAAAGCTGAATAAAATGTGAGGGAAAAAAAATACATCTCTTTAAAGGTATTAGAGAACTAACAAGATAGTGAAAAATCAGTGGGCCAGAACTTGTGGGGCACAGTGACCCAAGGAAGTGGGACCAGCATTTGAGGCAGCTTTTTCCTGGGGTACTTGCCAATCTGTGTAGCCGAGCAGCACTTTTGTCAGTTTCTTGGGGCTGGGAGATGGCAGTTGGAGGCCTACAATAGAGGGACGCTATTGATTTTTTAAAATTTTTATTTTATTATAGGAATGTGGTATACAAGTGAGGATTAACTACTTAAGTAGGGACTGTCTTGAAAAACCCCTGGCTTTGGGCTGAACTCTCAAAAGGTTTTATCTTTGATGTACTAGTGAACAGGATGTGGGAAGGTCTGCACAGAAACTGCAGCTCAGCTTCAAATTGTCTCAGTCCTGAAATTGCTAATGCATGCCCAATTTACTAGTGCTATAGGCACATGACAGAAACAAACATACATCCTTTCTAGAGGAGAGTAATTTTATCATAGACCTTAATTTTGCAAACCCAACATGCATAAAAAAATAACTGAATACAAATGTAGATGAGAATAAATGAACATAAACAAAAGGAAAACATAAACAGACCTACAGAGTCCCCAGATATATATATTGAATAACTATGTTGCTACATTCAAGGAGATAAGGAAAAATATTAAGAATTTAGGCAGAGAACAACAACAACAAAATACCTAGAAATACTAAGAAATAAGAAGGAGGTAAAAGTTCTCTACAAGGAGAGCTACAAAACACTGAAGAAATTGTAGGTAACATAAACAAATGGAAGAACATCCCATGTTCATGGATTGGAGGAATCAATATTGTTAAAATGACCATACTGCCCAAAGCAATCTACAGATTCGTTGTAATACCAATCAAATACCAACTTTGTTCTTCAAAAAACTTAAAAAAAAAAAATTCTTAAAATTTGTGTGGAATCGAAAAAGAACCCAAATAGTCAAAGCAATTACAAGCAAAAAGAACAATTGCAGAGGCTTCATACTGACAGAAAAATTATACTATAAAACTGTAGTAACTAAAATAGCATGGTACTGGTATAAGAATAGCCAGATAGATCAAGGGAGTGAATAGAAAACTCAGAAATAAAACAACATACCTACAACCAACTGATCTACAACAAAGCTGACAAAAACAATGGGGGAAAGACACTCTATTCAATAAATAGTTCTGGGAAAATTGGCTAGCCATATGCAGAAGAATGAAACTGGACTTCTATTGCTCATCATATATAAAATTAACTCAAGATGGATTAAAGACTTAAATATATGACCTGAAGCTATATATAAAAAAAAATTCCTGAAGAAAACCTAAGAAACACTCTTCTGGACATTGGCCTCAGCAAAGAATTTATGATGAAACCCTGAAAGCAATTGCAATGAAAACAGAAATATTCGGGCCGGGCTCGGTGGCTCAGCCTGTAATCCCGTGCCTTGGGAGGCTGAGGTGAGTGGATTGCCTGAGCCCGCAGGTTCGAGACCCGCCTGGGCAACTTGGTGAGACCTCATCT
>CAUYQG010193260.1:0-26780 GCA_963574415.1 Tarsius wallacei
TTTTTTCCTTTTTTTGCTAAAATTAAAAATTCTCCCCTTTTTCAACACCCCCCCCTTTTTTTTTTTTTTTTTTTTTTTTTTTTTTGACTCACGGTCTCACTCTGTAGCACAGGCTGGAGTGCAGTGTCTTTATAGCAGCCTCAACCTCCTGGGCCCAGGTGATCCTTCCACCTCAGCATCCCAAGTAGCTGGGGCTATAGGCATTCACCATGCCTGCAATCCAGCCCACCTCAGCCTCTCAAAGTGCTGGGATTACAGGTGTGAGTCACTGTGCTTGGCTCCTTGCTCTTTCTTTTACAGCCAAAACAGTAATCTACAAATCCTGTCCATCGCACCTTCCCATTTGTTGTGTAATCCACTGTAATCTAGCTATTAGCCCAGTTTCAATGACATTGCTCTTAGTAAAGTCATCAGTGAACCAATTGCCAAATTGAATGGACTTTTCCCATTCTTAAAACCACCTGTTCTTTCTGTTGTACTTTACTTCTTGACTTCTTTTTCTGCAGAAACTCTTGCCTTTCTCCTACTTATGTGGCCCCTTCTCAGTCTTCAGGTTCTTATTTGTCCACCATTTAAATGTTGATGTTCCTCAGCCTTCTGTCCTTGTCTCTTTTATCTTTTCACAGTACATGGTCTTCTTCAGTGGCTTTAATTCACTAATTCATATCTCTATTGCTGAGTCCCACACTCATATAGTCACTTAATTACTGGTTAGTATTCCTTAGAGAGTCTACAGACAAACATATCCAAAGAACTCAATCTTTCCTACTCACTGGTGCCGCCTTTTTTATTCTATATTGTAGTGAATAGCACTATTTTCCACCTAGACAATGAAACTGTCCCTAAGCCCTCTTTTTTTCTAACAGCCATATTCTTTAGTTTCTCTATTACTCAAATCTGCTTCTTCCTTTTAAGCCCTATTGCTACTCCATTCAGGCCCTCACTCTCTCTTACCTAGAGTTTTTAACACCCTCCTGTGCTTATTTTGCCTGCATTCTAACCCTCCTCTAATCTCTCTATCCTTCACACCTTTCAGTATTCCCAAAATATGACTTTTATGTTTTTACTTATTTGATTTAAAAGTTCAGTAGCTCTTTATGGCCAATAGAATACAGCCCACCTGCCTTTCCAGCCTTACCTTATCTTCTCCTCTATATAAGCTTTCTACTGCAGATGCACTTGGTCCATTTCTTCTGCATTTTTGCCTCTGCTCCTGCCTGGAGTGCCCATCCTCTTTCTGAGCACATATCCTGAATCTTAATCTTTAAGACCTGCTTTATAATCTGCTTTCACAATGATAATAGCCAACATTTCCAGAGCATTTTGCAAAATGAGCATTTATCTGCCCTAGAGTTCAGTGTTACCAGCCTCATTTTATGCATGAGAAAACTGAGGCACAGAAGTGTGGAGTAACTTGCCAGAGGCTATGTAGCTGGGCCTAGCCTTTAGTCTCTCTCCAGATCTCCTTTTACCTCAGTGACCACTCCCTCTCTGACCTCACAGTATTATGGTCTTCACCACTCCTTCAACCTTAATCACATACTACTGCATGTGAACAGCAGAAAGAGGGGTCTTGAGAGTGGAAGGCAAGATTTAAGGAGAGATTATCCTCTATTTGATATAGAAACTGACCAGTAAGTGCAAAAGAGATGAGCTCAGTTACCTGGAAACTACCCTTGGAAAGATGATCTGCAATGAAGGTATGGGCAGAGCCTTGGAAATGGAAGGTAACCATCAGGCATGTTGTAAGTGGGGCCTGGAGCAAGGATCAAGATTATGCAAGGGATAGAGGTAGGGTTCTGGGTGCCATCCTGTCCCTCTGGTCACCTGGCTAAAGAGAAGGCTTCCCTGAGTGGACCCAGCACTCCATGTTGAGTTCGGTGTTCACCTAACATTCTTCTCATCGATGGTTTGATCTCCAGGTGGAAAGCGAGTGCCCTGGGTAGTTGACTGACTTGGCTCTGATTTTCTAGCCAGCTCCTTCTTCACAAGACAACCATGTAGCTAAAACATACAGCTCATGTGGTGTTTGTTCAGTGTGGGTCTCCCTAGGTCAATGGAGCTCTGAGAGAAAAGACAAAGCTAAGTTCTATATCTGCAAAGTTGAGTAGCAGTCAGATAGTTCTCAGTTGATCTGTCCCTCCCCGCCAGGCACATGGGACATGACTCCTGAATGGATGTCCTTCTCTTTGACGTCTCTTCTGAAGTAGAGCATGGCCTTGTGACATCTCAAGCATCTGGGTTTCCTCAGATGTCAGGGCCTCAGAAAATACCTGTGAAATGAGCAGAGGGAAGATGATGCCAGGATACTGCATCAAGGTGAGGCAGGGAAGTGTGGTGCTTTTTTGCTACTCCAAGCCTCTCTCCAGACGAACTTGGGAACATACCATCACCCTGAAGATGGCCCCATTGTCCCTTCTTCCTTTCTCTCCTCTCTGAATTCTTGAGTTCATCTTCAGTCCTTTAAACAGCAACAACAGCATGAATAGATACAGCCCTGTTGCCTTGCTATCCGTCTTCAGATTTGGACATTTAGAGATTTTATATAGCTTTTCTTTAAGTAGGGAACTGTTTATTCAAGATGGGAAAACAAGTGTTTTTACTCTTTTCTAAGTGAGAATTAGAGAAAAACTCAGAAATCCAAATTTATTTCAGAAATAATTGAAAAATTATATGTAATAAAAAGTGCATTAAAGAAAATTCTGAAAAAAAATAAGTATAAACACACCTAAAATTATTCCACCCTAAAATGCTGTTTTCATTTCTGACTATCACCTTTTAGCTCTTGTCTACATGGAAAAATAGCTGACTGCAAAGTTGCTCATCAGAGTATATAAATTCTTTTGTATTCTACTTTTCATTAATACCACAAGATTTTTCTGTATCACTACTCAGTCTTCATGATTATTTTTAACAACCGAAGAGTAATTTATCTTCAGCATGTACTATAATTTATTAAGCCATCTTATTGTATATTTTAGTTTTTTATTATTATTGTATTCTTTGCTGTTAGAGACAATGAAGCAATGAACATGTGTGTGTGTGTGTGTGTATATATATATATATATATTTTTTTTTTTTTTTTTCCTTCTTCTTCTGTTGAATAAATTGTCTAGGATAAATTCCCAGGAGTGAGATTGCTGGATTATAGGATATGAACATTTTTATGATTCATTTTATGTTGTTATATATTTTTTTCCAAATGGATTGCATCAGTTTATGCACTAGCAATATGTACAGTTTCCAATTTCATTTCAGTCTCCTGAGGCTCAGGGTTTTTTGTTGCTTTTACCAGTAGTTTTTGATATATGGCATTTAGGGGGAAATCCATAGAATCACAGGTGGGGTTTTCTTCAGCACAAAGTAAAAATAATCTAATTTGAGGATTAGGGATTTTTAGGAGTCTTTCTTTCCTGTGTTGGATAGATTTTTTAGAAGTCTCGTTTTTCTACATGGCAATTATATTCCTAAAAGCTTTGTTGGAAGCTAGGATGGAAAACCTTGCTGCCATTAAACTCAGAATAGCAAATTGTGAAGACAGGAATTTTAGGAACAGTTCATTCAGTAGCAGAAAAAAAAGGAGCTTAAATATTTGGGTTTTAATTTAATTTCAGAAGATAAAATTAGTGGAAAGAACACAGAAACTTAGGTTCATTTCCTAGTTCTGTTTTTACTACCTGAATTATATCGAACAAACAGCATATTCTCTTTGAATCTCAGTTTTCTTGTCTGCATAATGAAAAACTAACGAGATTCATTTATTCATTTTACAAATATTTATTGAGTATGTGCTATGTTCTAGTACTACACACAGGTTCCTGGCAGGTGAGAGGCAGGTACAATGATGAAAAAGAAAGACAGTCCTGCCCTAGGACTGTGTCTCAGACAATGAGCAAGTAAACACTATATCACATAAAACACAGTATAGCAAAGTAGGTGTTCTCTCATTACCTAATGTTTCTCCCTAAAATAAAGTATTATTTTGTTAATTCTATACTAGCTAAGTGCAGTGACTCACGCCTGTAATCCCTGCACTTTGGGAGGCGGAGGTGAGAGAATTGCCTGAGTCCACAGGTTCAAGACCAGCCTGGGCAACATGGCAAGAGCTCATCTCTACAATAAATTTTTAAACAATTAGCCAGGCTTGGTGGCACATGTCTGGTTTCAGTTACTTGGAAGACTAAGGCGGAAAGATCACCTGAACCCCGCAGGTTGATGCTGTGATGGCCATGAGCGTGCCACTGCACTCCAGCCTGGCGACAGAGTGAGAATTCTCCTACTCAAATAAAATTTTTAAAAAATTTGTTCTACCCGTGCACATGGTATTTGAAATTCTTACTTCCAGTGTGATGTGGAATTACTTGTTCTATTATTTCTTGGCAAAAAAAAAAAGGAATAAATATTTCCCTTTCCTCAGATCCAGATATGGTAATATTAAAAGGGGATGGTTTGTGGCAAGGTAGTGTTATATTATGAGGGTTTCTGTCCTTCTATATTTTCAGTTGATGTTTCGTTTAGTCCAATTTTCTCTATGACTTAAACAGAAGTCACAAACTGATTGCTCCAGTTATATGTTGTTTGACTTACGGCGTTTTCTTATGTTTTAAAATTTAATTAGTTGCCAACATTTTAAAATTTAAATAAAAATCTGAGCTTCTAGTATTTTGAAAAACTAAAATTTGGAGACACTGAGCCCACATTCTTTTAAGTGGAGCTCTTTACTCATATAGCCTGCCTGGCCCCGTAGTCGTTTTATTATATTACCCTTGGCTTAAGTATGGTCTTCGAAACTTGTATCCCCTCCACTCTTCTAGGTTAGGGGAGATTGGAAGGAGAGGAAGGAACTAAGTCATGGTGAAAACAGCCAGAGCAAAGGGGTAGAAATTGGGTCATTTGACTTTCCCCCTTGTCCTAAGATCAAAAAGCCATTGCTTGGATGTGCCTTTAAATTAACCTTTTACCCTCATGGAGTTACTTACTTCAACTGCTCTTCTAAGGCAGAAATTAAATTCTTGTTCCCTTATAGTATTACCCTGTGTAGTGCTCACTGGTGGTGGAAAGCCATACCACCTCCCTGAGTTCCCAGGGTTGTTATGTGAGGTTCAATGCAGCAGTTCTCAAAGCGTGGCCTACAGACCCTATGGGGGGATCCCTGAAACCTTTCAGGGGGGTCCACAAAGTCAACACAATTTTCTTTGCTTTTTTATTTTTTGAGTCAAGGTCTTACTCTGATGCTCAGGCTAGAGTGCAGTGGCACAATCAGGGCTTACCACAGCCTTGACTTCCTGGGCTCAAGTGATCCTCCTGCCTCAGCCTCCTGAGTACTATTCCACCACACATGACTTTAAAAAAAAAAAATTTTGTAGAGACAAGGTCTCACTATGCTGCCCGGCCTGGTCTTGAACTCCTGGGCTCAAGCAATCCTCATGCCTCAGCCTCCCAAAGTGCTGGGATTACAGGTGTGAGCCACTGCACCTGGCCTCAAAACAATTTTCATTTAAAAGAAAGTTAATTTAACTTGACTGTCCATGATGAAGCAGTAAAAATTTCATTAAATCTCAATTCTTAAATTCTTAAATATGTCTTTTTTATATTCCGTGTGTAGAAATTTTATGTATGTAAAAGGTACTAATGCTACATATGAAAGTGAGATACTGCACTCATGCTATTGAGTTACAAGCTAAACTAGCTGCCCTCACCCCATGGAATATCAGCACTATCTGAGAAAAAAAACTGCCAGATTAAACTGTGATTCAGGTTTAGGAATGTGGCAGATATTTTCTCAAAAGTAAAGTGAGAGTATTTGTAGCTCATGATAAAATTCAAGATATTAAAGAGTGTGATTTTTTTGTTACTGTATAATGATATGTGTCAATATTCGGAATATCTGCTTAAGTCACTGAACTGACATTTTCCAAATGACTAATGCTTGATACTATAAAATTATGCTTGGGTAAAAGAGCAGTTCAAATTGCAAGATAGATTAGTGGACTTTAATAAAACAGTAAGAAAATTCATTGATGTTGTTTCAGATTCCACCAATTAACATTTAAGACTAGTGTAGTATCAAAGAAGAATATCCACAATGATCTGATAAGGCTGTTAAACCACTCCAGTTTCTTCCAACTGTATGTCTGTGTGAGGCTGGATTTTTATACACTATAAACAAAACAACATATAACAGTGATTGCAAAAGCAGGTATGTCTTCTATTAAGCTAGACATTAAAGAGGCTTGTAAATATGAAAAAAACAAAATGAAAAAAATATTAATTTTTAAAATAATTGTTAATTTTTTTCTAAAAAGTATGGTATTCATGTTAACATATAACAGACTGATTATTTTTTTTAAATGATTAATATTTTACAATTTTCCCAGCTTTAATTTCTAATGTGGTAAACAGCAATATATAACCCACATAAACAAAATGTCTTTGGGATCTTAGAATAATTAAAAAATGTAAAGAGGTTCCAAGACCAAAAAGTTTGAGAACTACTGGTCTAATGAAATGAACTCAGTCATACTTGAACTTTCTAGTAGAGATTACCCTCACCTCTACTGGGGCTGCTTTTGTAGCTGATTTTTGCCAAATAACTGCCCCAAGAGACCCAGAAGAAATTGGAGGTGAAAGTCCATGTATTGCTTTATGCAGTGGCAACTTTTTTGGACCCCCAAGCAGCCTGACATCTTCCAGCCCCATCACCCTTCCCCATAATATGATGGCTCCCAAAGACGTAGGACTGGAGTGAAATTTTTCTCAAACTTGCATAATTGCAGAGCCCCAGACTTGGATTAAATGATTTTTATTTTGTTTAATAAGTACAAATATTAAACTAGGTATGACTTCCTTTTGCTTTTAGTTTTTATACTAAAATATACTTTACAAATTATAAAAAACTACTAAACTATCACATTAGTAACATTAATTTCATATGTAGATGATATTTTGTTAAACTAAATTGCCACTACAACCTAAATGTGGTGCTCACTGTTTGAGGCTAAGTTCAGCAAACATATGCCACAGTGGTAATGGCTCAATTTCACCCTCATTCCAAGTACAATAAAACATTCATTATTGTGTGCCACAGTATCATTTAGACTTCACGTGACCAAAAAATGCATCATTTTTGTATTGAGTGTGCCCTTTTCTCTGCTCATTAACTTGAGTTAAATAATACTGCTTAGTGTGAACCAGATCCTAAACTTCTAACACTGTCCCTAAAATCTTATTGTGACAGCTGGGTAGATGATACAGAATATGTATACTTTAAAAAGCTCTATTATCAAAATGAAACACTAATTTTAAGCAAGTGTTGGAAAAACTGCATGAAAATATGTGTGTGGACCTCAACTTGAGAACATTGCTCTAATTAAGAATGTGGAATCTGGAACCAAACTGACCTGAATTTGAATTTGAACTCTGCCATTTGCTATTTGTCTTTGAGTATGACCCAACTTCTCTGAGCCTCACTTTCCTCAGCCTGTCCCTCAAGGTTTTATTTAATTTGCAAAAGTATCATAATCCCTATCTCCAAGGTTGGTTGTGAGGATTGAGATAAAATACATAAAGTATCTGAAATCAATTTGACACTTAATAATATAATTTCCTTCCCTTTTCCAAAATTGAAACTTGGATCAAACTTGTCCACTAGTAAAGAGAGGCACAGGTCTCGGACACCTTTTTGTTTTGTTGTTGTTCCTACCATTCATGGAACTCTGCTTACATGGGACGCTTGAAGGCAAACAACCCTGTAGAAACACACAACCTAGCAGATACCTCCAGGCTTTGTTTTTCACGGCAGAGGTGCCGGGCCCTCTTTTTGGACCCAAGTGAGGGATTGAGGCTGAGGTATGAGCTCCAGCTCTGGGGAGGGATATGGCCTAGTCCTCTGAGGCTTGTTCTCTGAGGCCTCTCTGGCCTGTCCAGGAGCTTCTGGCCAAAAGAGATAGATCACTCTGCTTTGTGCTTCACTTGCAGGGGGTGGAGCTTGCTCGCTGTACATGCTGCTTCACGCCTGAGGATACCAATGGAAAAGCCCCAGTCCTGGGCATGGGCTTGGACATGAGCTTCATGGGGCTGACACTAGTTGACAAGAAACACTGCTCTAGGGGTGAACAGATGCAGACCATAGTATTGACCTGCTCACTATGCCACTGGAATCTGCCAGGTGTGGGCTCTTGGCTTTTACCCTGCCAGCATTTGCTCTGTAAGCGCTGCTTTCAGGGCTTGATCCAGGAGCTAGAGCAGATTGCCAAGGCTCACGAGACTATCCCAGATGGTAAGTACAAAGGCATCACCACCTCCTTCTATATCACAGGTCTCTTCCTGTTTCATAAGAACTGAATTTCAGGTGAAGAAAGAATCAGAACTTAAATGCCCAAAGGACACCCATCGCTGAAAGCAACTCTGGGGAATCTGTGAGACAAAGCAAATCCTCTTGATGCCTAATATATCTGTTTTGTAGCCGTAACTTTTCATGTTTGGAATTTCCTTAAATTGGTGGCACACTAAGAAGCCTGGAAAGGGTTTGATTCAAGGTTTGGCTGACTCCTCAGATGGAGACAATGTGTTCTGGCTCACTAAAAATCTAATGCATAGGAAGAATGGCTGGCCTCCTAGGTTAGTCAAGAACAGATTTTGAACAGAATCATACTGACTAGTGAGCTATTACTATTTATGCTGCTACCCAGCAGAGAGGAGACTGTCTTGCTCCTGAAAGTCAGGTTTCCTAGGAAACAATCATGCTGAGAACTGTGAAGTAGGAACCAGGTTCCTTCATTTCAGTATTCTAGCACAGGGCATGTAAAGGAGGTAGTATCTATTGAATGAAATTGTACAATGAAAAATCAAACAAGTTACAACACTTAGAAACATCATCGTTGATCTTTTCTGTTTGTTTTACTCTCTACAGTATTTCCAGAATGATTTGTAGCACAAATCTAAGCTCTTTTGCAGCATTATAGTATTTTGGTTAACAGTGGGATTTAGATCTGGATTTTGAGCCCTCTGAACCCATGAGTAAGCTGCTTGGCATCTCAGAATCTGCTGAGAGTTTGGAGCACAGAAAAGATATGGTCTACTTTGATTTTTTTTACATTAGTATATGGTTTTTAAACTTGTAACTTAAACTTAGTTTTCCCTTAAACGTTTAATTTTAACCTACAAATCTTATTCTATTTATAAATGGTGTAAATTTTAGCAATAGGTTTTAAGGGACCTTTGAATAATATTTGAACTTATTCACACATTTTGTTAATATTTGCTTTTATAAATTAATATATTTTAAGTACTTTAGTCATCTAGCAAATAGGTATTCCTAATTGCATAAAGAATTCTTGGTATTCCAGTGAGTTAAATGTATAAGTATGGTAAATCTTAAATATGTCTTAAAAGTTCCAGTGCCCTTGGGTTAATATCTGGAATATATAAAGAACTCCTACAACTCACAATAAAAAAAAAACCCAATTAAAAAATGGGTAAATGACTTGAATAGACATTTCTCCAAAGATGATATACAAATAGCCAATGAGCACATGAAAAAAATGCTCAGTATCACCAATCATTAGGGAGATGCAAATTAAAACCACAATAAGATACTATTTCACACTTATTAGGATTACTGCCAAACAAACAAAAAAATAGGAAATAACAAGTGTTGACAAGCATGTGGAGTAATCGGAACTCTGTGCATGCACTGTTGGAGGGAATATACATAATGTAGCCTCTTTAGAAAACAATATGGTGGTTCCTCAAAAAATTAAAAATTGACTTAATAGGTGATTCAGAAATTATAGTCAAGATAAATTAAAGACTCCAAGGGATATTTGTACACTCGTGTTCATGACAGCATTTTTTGTATTAGCCAAAAGGTAGAAGCACCCAAGTGTTAATTAACAGATAAATGAATAAACAAAATGTGTTATATACATATAATGGAATATTCAGCCTTAGTAAGGAAGGAAATTCTGACATATGCTACAATCGTCCAGGCAGGAGTGCAGTGGCACACTCACAGCCACCCAGAGGCAACCTGCTGGTCTCAGGCGATCCTTCCACCTTAGCCTTCTATGTAGCCAGAACTACAGGCACATGCTACCATGTCCAGCTAATTTTTTGACTTTTTATTGTCAAGATAAGGTCTCGCTAAGTTGCCCAGGTTGCTCTCGAATGCGTGGGCTCAGGCAATCCCCTCACCTCGGCCTCCCAAAGTGCTGGGATGACAGGCTTGAGCCTGAGGATACCAATGGAAAAGCCCCAGTCCTGGGCATGGGCTTGGACATGAGCTTCATGGGGCTGACACTAATTGACAAGAAACACTGCTCTAGGAGTGGACAGATGGAGACAATAATAGTGACCTGGGGGGAAAAAAAACCACCAAACTTTGTTTGATGGAAACATGCTTGACTTGGAACCAGAGAGGAAATTTCTTGTATAATATGTGGCATCATATTTTCTTTAGTAGGTCCTACAGTCTGACTAGGCCATTGTTACTTTCCACATTTGCAATTATGGTGAAGAGTAGAATAAATTTTTTCTTTATTACTTGGAGTTAGTAGGACTCTACGTGGTGTGGTATTTGTTGGTTTGTATGCTTGTCTCCTCCACAGGTATGTATTAACTACTATGTGCTAGGCTCTATGGCATTTAGGGTATAGAAATGAAAAGACAGGGCCATTGACTTCAAGGAGCTCATATTCTAATGAATGACAGATAAATAAGTAGATGATAATAATATAGTGAGGAGAAGATTGTTTAAAGTTCAAACAAAGGCTCAGTAACTCGGCAGGGCCGGGGGGTGTTCTCCATGCACCAGCACTGGTAGATATCAGTTGCTCATGGAATATTTTCTGAAGGAACCCAAATGAGCTGTCTGATGACAGGCAGAACTGTTACCTATCTCTGGGAAGTCTAGTGAGATACCCAATATCTGAACTTTGATTTCTGGTCTGAAGTTTGAGAAGCCATGCTTGGGAGTATGTTTTTTTCAGAAGAGCTTTTAGTGCTGCCTATCAAAGTAGGAACACAGACTTCCTAGAAGGGTTATCCTTTTTCTTCTAATATGGGCAGAAATATGGGTTTTTAAAAAAGTAAAATATGGGAGCAGGTAGAGGGATGGCAGGGGCAATGAATAGAGGCTGAGGAGTAGATAGGTTTCTAGCTTCAATGTTTCCAGCCAGATGGAGACACATTGCATGGGTATGAGTCCATTTCCACAAATATATTTCTCCTGGTTGCTGACAGAACTGAGCAGTTGGCTTGTTGAATGGAAGAGAGGGGCTGTGCTTGGGCTCAGGATCTGTCCAGCTGGTTTTATTTTATTTATTCTTTATTTATTAGTTGGAGTCGCATGCTGTTGACCAGGCCGGAGTGCAGTGGCATGCTCACAGCCACCCCAGTGTTGACCTGCTGGGTTCAGGCGATCCTTCCGCCTCAGCCTTCCAAGTAGTCGGAATTACAGGCACGCACTACCATACCCGGCTAATTCTTTTTGATTTATTGTAGAGACGAGGTCTCACCAAGTTGTCCAGGCTGGTCTCGAACCTGCGGGCTCAGGTAATCCACTCGCCTTGGCCTCCCAAAGTGCTGGGATTACAGGCTGAGCCAACGAGCCTGGCCTGGTTTTCAACCTTAATACCTCAACAGAATCTTCCCAGGTCTGTACTCCTGCACTGGGGCTTGGAACTGAGAGGATGGCATGCAGTGGGCATCTTCTCATTCAGCCAGACTGAGCTTTTGATTTCTGCAACCCCACAGCCCAACACAGAACACAACACAAGAGAGGGGCTTAAGTGAATATTTATTGAATAAATGACTTAATCAGTGAAGCTTGGAAAGAAGACTTTTTCACTTGTGATATTGTACCTTTTCATTCTTCAAGTTTGAGGTACAAAACATATTTATCAAGCACTTACTTGTTGGCAGACACTGTACTGAGCACTTGTGCCTGTATTATCTTTTCTAAACTTCAAAGCAGCCCTATTAGATATTATTCCCATTTTATAGATGAAAATCCTGGGGATTGGAAAATTTGCAGACTAAGGTCTAACAACTACTAAGTGTTAGGTCAGGTTAAACTCAGGTTCACCTGTCTTCAAAGCTAATGATCTACATTGCAGCACTTTGCTCAGGGGGAGAGTCCACACTCACCTAGAATACTGAACTGATGGAGAGATTCCAAGGAGTATCTTTGAGGAAAGAGCAAACCCCACAGCCTGAGCCATCAAGTGCAAATCTTAATTTTTTATTACAATTTTAATTTAAATTGACAGATAAAATATATGTACTTATAGTGTACGACATGATGTTTTGAAGTATAAATATACTTTGGAATGATTAAATCTAGTCAATTAAGATATGAATTTCCTCACATGGTTATTATTTTTGTGGCAAAAACACTTTACATCCATTCTCTTAGCATCTTTCAAGAATATAGTGTGTGAGTGTGTGTGTGTGTGTGTGTGTGTGTGTGTGTGTGTGTGTGTGTAGTATAGTATGGTATAGCATGCTGTACCGTGAATCTCTTGAGCTTATTCCTGCTACCTAACTGAAGTTTTGTATGCTTTGACTAACATCTCCCAGCCACCTGACCCCCAACCACTCCCAGCCCCTGGTAATTGCCCTTCAACTCTCTACTTCTATGAGTTTTTTTTTTTTTTAGATTACACATGAGTGAGATTATATGATATTTGTCTTTCTGTGTCTGGCTTACTTCACTGAACATAATGTATTCCAGGTTCATTCATGTTGTCAGAAATAACAGGATTCCTTTTTGTGGCCGAATAGTATTTCACTGTGTATATATAACACATTTTCTTTAGACATTCATTGCTGGACACTTAGTTTGATACTGTTTCCTGACTATTGTGAATAATGCTTCGATAAACATGGGAGTGCAGATATCTCTTTGATACACTGATTTCATTTCCTTTGGAAATACAATAGTCCAACTCTTATCCAAGGTTTTACTTTTCAAGTTTTTAATTACCCATGCTCAATGGTGGTTCAAAAATATTAAGATATTTTGAGAGAGAGAGAGAAAGAGAGAGAGAGAGACCACATTCACCTAACTTTTATTACAGTATGTTGTTATAATTGTTCTAATTTTTACTTTGTATTGTTGTTAATCTCTTGCTGTGCCTAATTTAAAAATTAAACATTATTCTAGGTATATATGCACAGAAAAAACATATATGTGGTTTGGAACTATCTCTGGTTTCAAGCGTCTTCTGGGGGTTTTGGAACATATAAGAGAGTACTACAGTATCCCTAGTAATGGGATTACTGGATCAAGTGCAAATCTTTAGTACAACCATAGCCTCATTGAGATTCTCCCCAAAAACTAGAAAAATAGAACTGTATCAGATCTCAGGCTCTTAGGAGATCAGCTGGGCAAGATCTTCAAAAGCTAGCGACAGGGACAGAGTAAAGGTAGGAGTGGGCTGAGAACACAATGGTTAGCCTTGCAGTGGGATGACTGGAGCTGCAGAGTCTGTACAGAAAGACTGGACATTGGAAATGGATCTACTCAGCCAATGAGAATATCTACTTGGGGCTATTTACTTTTAAGCCTAGTTGAAAATGGTACCAGGTCAAAGTCTGCGTACCAAAATGTTACCTTGCTCTGAAGGGAGCTAGCATCCCTAAAACTGACATTTACCACATGCTGGCTCTGACTTCAAGATTCTCCGGGTTGCTGTGGTTTGTTGTTGTGGTTGTTTTACTCGGAGTCTCACTCTGTCGCCTGGTCTGGAGGGTGGTGGCATGCTCACGGCCACCGCAGTCTCAGCCTTCCAAGTAGCTGGAACTATAGGACTGTGCCACCAAGCCCGGCTAATTTTCTTGATTTGCTGTAGAGATGAGGTCTCACCAAGTTGCCCAAGCTAGTCTCAAACCCACGGGCTCAGGCAATCCTCTCACCTGGGCCTCCCAAAGTGCTGGGATTTTAGGTGTGAGGCACTGTGCCCGGCCATGCTGTGGTTTTGATCTGGTGGTTTTTTTTGGGGGGGGGGGTGCATTTAATTGGATATTTCATTCTTCATGTGAGGAAAGGAACATTATTTTTTCTCTTTGAATCAACTAAGAGACAAAGCAAGGCTAGGAGACTTTGATTCTGAGATGCAAATTGCAGAATCTAATTGCTTAGTAGCTTACTTTTCCCATTTTCAAAGTGCAGGGATGCGATTGAGATGTGGGAAGAATACTGGTCTGAAAGTCACAGCTCCTGGAGCACATCAGGGCTCTAGCATGAATTGACTGGACAATCCTAAGCACTCCCTGGTCTTCAAGGCTGAACTTGATGGGCTCTATGAGCACCAAATAACCACCACAGCCCCATGTTTCCTGAAACTAGTGAAGGGTGATAGCATATCCCTTGTACACCACTAATGCTGAAAGGGGGAGCAATCACTGTTCCTCAGTGGGCAGGCCTTGGGGCTTTAGGAATATCTAAAGAGAGGGAACTGATGCAAGATGCTACAACCTTAGAGTCAGAGAGGGAAATAACTCTTGTCTTAATGAGCAGCTCAGCTGGAGGGGCTCTAATGGTCTTGGGTGAGTATGTGAGGCAGCAGGGACCATCTCAGCTACAGGAGCCTGTGAAGCAGGTGACTGCTATTTGCTCATTCCAGGTGCTGAACAGTGTGTTCAGGCTTGTGGGGTCTGTTGTGGGCAGTGACCCAAGTCTCCCAGGTGTAGAGGGCAGGCTGCTGAGCTGGTCTAAGCTGGGTGTGTAGCAGGTGCAGAATGGAGCTCTGGAGCCCTATCAGTGGGGTGGCTTTTTAGTTCATGAACAGTCTCCTCACCTTAATTGGCTCTCTAGGGCCCTGGGAGCACCTCAGAACAGTACCTGTTACTGAGAGAGCAATTCCCTTGGTAGTGAAAGGAGACAGGCTGTGGGGGATGTGCTTGCTGCTGCCAGTACTGCTTAGAAGGCCATAGCTAGGATAGATTTGCTAAGGGAGGGAGTTCAAGTTGGCTGTGATTGATAGACAGGGTCTCAGAGGGGACTCTTGTCTGATGGGACCTTCTCATTTAAGGGGGACCAGTCAGGACTGAGTACTGTGGAGGCCAGAGAGCAGAAAAAACCTGTAGAGGTAATCTTCAATCTCTCACTGCATAGATGGGCATCAGAGTCCAGAAAGGGCTAGGATCCTGCTGAAGGCTATGTAAATGATCACTTGCAGAGCCAGGAAAAAAAAAAAAAATACAGCTCCCTTGCCTGACAGCCCAGGGCTTGCCTGGGCCTGAGGATGAGTAGAAACAGCAGACCCAGAGCAGGATGCTGCCCTTGGCTCCCCTACTGTCTCTCTCTTCAGGCCCAGTTGGGGAGAGTATCCATGGCTTTGCATGGAGCATGTCAGTGCGTCAGTTTTTGGATTAACTCTTAAGATTTGGGGTGAAAAGAGATAGAGGTGCTACCTGGGTCAGTGAGAATCTATCAAGTGAGTTGAACCTAGACTCATCCTATTACATTGTGGACACTTTCTTGGCATGGAAGCCTGTGTCCCAGCTACTTGGTCCCTGGGAGCATGGGCTCTGAAGGCTATGGACCATGCATCCATCCATCTCCAGACCCAGCTGTCACCTGATTTTCATGCCCAGATTCTGATTCTTGGCTCAGATCTGCTGCCTGCCTCTGCCCTACAGTCCCTGGATACCCCTGCCTGACCTCAGTTTATTCTCTATTTTTTCCTATAATGATATTTTTCCTGATCACATTTCAGGTATTGCCACTGTGGTCATGTTCCCAAATGCTCTAGCTTTGATTCTGGTTACTCCCTCTGACTGGGCTTGCACTTCTAGCCACCTAAGGGCCAAGTTGCTTACAGTTGAGAACAGAAACTTAGTATGGCCTTTAAAGCTTTACCAATCTGGTTCCAAACTAATTTTACAGCCTTATCTCCTATCATTTCTCTATTTTCTAGCCTTATCAGTCCTCCTAAAGAGGCCTCACACTTTGACATCTATAATCTCCTGTTTATGATGTTCCTTCTTCCTGGGATACCTATCCTTGTTTAAAACATCCTACCCAAACTTGAAGATCCAGCTCAGAAGTGACAGAGCTACCAGAACTAGAGTTCATAGGGATGGGAGTGGGCTTGGGAACAAGCAGAATCACCATAATCAGAATTAAACCCCAAGGGGTGAGGCTAGAACAATTTAAGGATCTGTTGCTTGAGGCCCCTGCAAGCTTTTTTTTTTTTCATACAGGGTTAGATACCAAATATGTTTGGCTTTGTGGGTCCTATAGTCTCTGTTATAATTACTCAACTACCATTGTAGCACAAAAACCATCACAGTTTGGAAATGAGTGGAGATGACTGTGTTCTTTATTTACAAAAACAGGTGGGCTGTGATTTTCTGACCTGTTTTAGGTTCTGTTTGGGGAAATTGGGTGGGTTTGAATTTGTGGATGATGCCAAATAGAAATAGCTGCGCAGGAGCCAGGCAGGTTAGAAAAATGTGGAAAGGAATACCAGCTGGGGAACAGTGTTAGGATGAGGCTCATGGAGGAGAGGGCAGGGCAAATAGTAGGAACAGAAGGGAGCTAATTTTGGTGGGAATGTGGGATGCTTGAGGGAGACAAGTGGGAACTCTGTTCAAAAGGAAAATTAGGGTAAAATTATGAAGGGTCTTGATTAATTAAACTATTCTGTGGACAGTGGGGAGATATTAAAGGTTTTTGATCAGTGGAATATGATCAAATCTATGTTTTAAAAGTCTTTCTAGCTCAGTGAAAAGAACAACTAGAGGAGACAGGACTGGATACAGGAAGGCCTGCTAGATGACTGCAGTTATCTAGTCCATTGGTTCCTGATTGCTAGTCCTTGAACCAGTGCTGGTTTGAATGCCTAAGAATTATTTGGGAAACTATCTATAAATACATATTCCCAGTCCCATACCCACACACAAGGGATTTGGATTTGATAGCTTCAGGATTTCCTTTTTTTTTTTTTGAGTTGGAGTCTAACAAGCCCTCCAGATTTGGGAATGGCTGGTTTGGCAAGGCAGGATGAGGCCTGATTTTAAGAGGGTATGGATGCCAGAGAAAGTAGGACATAGGTAAAATGGGATTTGGCAACTGGTGTTTTCCTCTTTGTTACCCACTTCTGTTCAGGACAGACTATCCACTTGATTCCTTCCTCTTCACACACCACCAACTACCCCCGATATCCTAATTTGGTTTTGCCCTTTCAATTCTCTTTGAAACAACTCTTCTGTCCCTTTCTTCCCATTTTTACCCTCATTCAGGACCTCATTAATGCTCAGCTGGACAAGCTTCCTTCCCGACCTCCCTATGTTCAGTCCATCAGGATAATCATAAAGCCCAGTTCAGTCACTACGAACCTTTTTTTTTTTTCGAGTTGAGTGTCTCACTCTGTTACCCAGACTGCAGTGCAGTGACTCAATCACAGCTTAGCCCAGCCTCCTGGACTTAGGCAATCCCTCCACCTCAGCCTCCCGAGCAATTGGGACCACGGGTGCATGCCTTCACTCCTGGATAATTTTTTGTAGGGATGAGGTCTTGCTATACTGCCCAGGCTGGTCTTGAACTCCTGGGCTCAGGAACCCTTCCTTCCTTGGCCTCCCAAGGTGGAGGGATTACAGATGTGAGCCACCGTGGCTTGCCCTCTCCAGAACTTTTTTTTTTTTTTTTTTTGGATAAAAGTCAAGCTTCTTAGCTTAGCATTCAGGGCCCTTCAGGAGCTTCCTCTTCTGCCAGTCTTTCCAAGCTCATTCTCTTCCACTCTCCCTTATCTGATTGCTCTGTGCTTTTGAAATTATCTTATACATGTAGTCTTGCCCCATCCTAATATCTTTTCTCCAACTCAGTCCTGTTTTTCCTTCCCTTTTCTGCTTCCTGCTTGTGTGTGACTGTATCTCCCTGGGGGGTAGTGTTAGCTGCCAAGGGACACCTCCCAAGACCTTTGTGCATCATAAATGTGTGTCTTCTCCATCTGAAGTCCTAATACTCTGCTTGTGACGGACAATTGGTCACTATGGCAACTGACTGTGACGTCACAGGATAAGGACTTCAGGTGAAGTGGCAGGAGCAGGTGAGTATGTAGGAGACAGATTTTAATATCTGTCGAAGCCCCCCCTCCCACACCCTCCTTCAGTGCTGGGGGGCATGGAGGGATATCTCGGGCTCCTACTGTTTTTTTAAAATGATGCGGTGAGAGTGTGTGCCTGGCATCTGCGTGCTGCAGCAGTGTGGGGCTGACAGAGTGTGTCAACTTGAGCTCTGGCTGTGCAGGCACCGCTGCTGCGTGAGCCTGTTATTCCATTCTGGATTGCTATTTTGATACCCAGATTGCATCATTCTTCCTACGTATAAACAGGGGGTCCCCAGGGCCCTGCAGCTACTCACTTCTCCACCAACACTGTTGTTGTGATGAGCTCTATTTAAATGAGCTGCCGGATCGGGGCAGGTTCCAGCCACACATGAGCACTGTCATTTTGGGGAACATGGAGGGCTGAAGGATTTTTGGATCGAGTCCTAAAATGCTGAGAATGATGGCCTCCCGAGCTGTGCAGAGGGCGACAGAGCTAGTTCCTGAAAGTTGAAAATCTCGTTTTCTTCCTTCTGAGCTTCTATTCCAAGGCACCCAGAGGATTAGGAAGGAGATGCAGCCAGGAAGAGAGTCGCCTCTTTGAGGTCTCCCTCTTGCTGTTCAGTTTGGGAAAATTGCTGCAGAGCCTTCAAGATAAACAGGAACAGAAGGAGTCAACCAAGCCCTTTCTTGCAGGAGTATCTCAGGTGAGCTAGAGAAACGCAGCCCTGGCTGCGGATGCATCAGAGAAAGGAGGAGAGGATCCAGGCTGCTCCCCCATCCCACCCATTCCCCACTCCCTGAGGCTTAGGCCCTGCAGCCCGGCTGGCTGCAGCATGCAGGGTGGGTGTTCCTGGGCGCCTGGTAAGCACCATCCTTTGGGACCTGTGGTGGTCTCACCTGTCGCTCCTCTGACTTCTCTCCCAGATGTTGCTCTAATCACAGGGCAGCAGGGCTGCAGGCAAACCTGCTGGCAGCCAGGGGCAGAAGCAGCAGTCACCTAAGGGGTAACTTGGATTAAAATCTGTTTTTCTAGCAAGGGCTAGGTATTTGGGGGTATGAGTGCAGTGTGTTTCTCACAGGTGGTGCTGCTCTGAGTTATGGACTGGAGGAAGGCTTCAGGGGCTACTTGGGTGGGAGCCTTAGCTGATGCTCAGTATACTGGGGCTGCTGGTGGGTGGGAGGGCAGGAATTGTTAGTGAGGGTGACCAGCCTGCCAGAGGGTATAGCTAGAGTGTTTTTTTCTCCTTGTTTAGTGCCTGACAGACATAGGGAAGTAGAGTGTCTTACCTGTGGCTTTCAGAGGTTGTTGGGTCTTCTTAGTGGTTCAAGGTACCACCTATGTTTTACAAGAGCTATATGATTTTTCGCTAAGTCCCTTCCTCCCTCAGGGTTTTCATGTCACTGTCTGCATGGTAGGGAATTGGCTAGATGCACAGTGAAGGTCTATCCAGCTCTGGTCCTACAGGTAGGAACTGGCAGAGGAGCATTAGGTTGCTCCAGAGGATACTGTGGCTCTGTCAGGGACAGAGCTTGGATCCCAGCTGCAGAGTTTCATGGAGCCCTGGACAAAAGCTGTGGAATGAAGGGCTTCCTAACCCTCACAGGGTTGCTTAGCACTGGACCTATGCTAATGTGCTGGGGGTGTATGTGTCCTCACTTAGTGGCCTAAGCTACTCAGTACCACCTTTCTGAGACCTGTTTGGGATTTATCTTCTACCCCAGCCATTTGGTGCCCAAATTTTCTTGACCCTGCTATTCATGACTGCAGGGTAAACTATCCAGTGTGACCTGACCCCCCCACCCCACTTCCTTGCTGCCTCACTAAATCCTGGGCTCAGCACACTCTCTAGGCCCCAGCAGCAGTCATTGTGGCACCAAACCTCAGGCTGCACCTTAAGCCTGCTCATGGGTCCTTCAGTTGAGCTGGGAATTTGGGGAGGCACAATGTGTCCTTCAACTCAGTGATGATTCCCAGGGTGCCTGGGCATCAGGTCACACTCTCTGTCTATTGGGAATCTGCCCTTTTCTCTGCCAGAGGGGAAGTATATCACAGCTGCATTCAGCTTCCTTCTTAACTTCTTGGAGCCTCTTCCTAAAACTGAGTGAACTTGCCATTCTCAGCTGCTCGATACAGGGTCCAGAGTTATCAGGCTTAACCACAGGGGTAGGCGGTGCTGCTCTCTCTAAGGCACTGGGTGTCAAACTTGGTTGTACATTGTAATCACCTGGGGAAATTTTTTTTTTTTAGTTGGAGTCTTACTTCGTCGCCCAGGCTGGAATACAGTGGCACACTCACAGACACCCCAGCATCAACTTGCTAGGCTCCAGTGATTCTTCTGCCTCAGCCTTCCAAGTAGCCATAACTATAGACACGTGCCGCCACACCCGGCTAATTTTTTATTTATCGTAGCGATGAGGTCTTGCCAAGTTGTCCGGGCTGGTCTCGAACCCACAGGCTCAGACAATCCACTTGCCTCGGCCTCCCAAAGTGCTGGAATTATAGGCTGAGCCATGGAGTCCAGCCACCTGGGGAATTTTTTTTATGCATGTAAAATGCCTGGCTCAGAGAGGTGTGCTAAACAGATGTAAATTTATCCCACAGTTCTTAGGGACCATAAGTGTTTGCTCTTGGATAGATGGACTGAATGTCTTCAGCTTTCAGAGTTGCTCTCCTAGGCCCTTGGGCTCCTAGGAGCACCTCTGGTGCCTGTGACCACCTCATTCTGGAAGCAGAAGCCCTACCTGTTCTGGAGATAATCATGTGTTCTTGGGGTCCTGGCTCCATATTTCTCAGAATTGATGTACCTGTATGTGAAATTAAAAGTGCCTGAATTATTCAAACAGAAAAAAAAGCACTATTTCTAATATTTTATGCACAATGAGATTTAAACATGAATTCATAACTAAATTAATATTAAATATTGTAAGTAGATGTTTGGTTATCCTTGGCTCTGAGGGTTGATATATTTAAATTGTCTCAAATAAAACTTTGTTTTTGGTATCCTCTTTGAAAGATGGGGAATCCTCTTCAAAAAAAAAAACAAACTCAAGATTAATGGAGTTAGGGACCTTCTGAAGGAAGAGAAGAATTTCTGGACAAAGGTGTGACACAAAGAGAGCATGTGTCCTCTGTGTCCACTCTCGTACTACAGCTCCCTGGGACAGTGCTTGCACCACTGCAATGATTCTCCATCTCTGCTCTCTGCTGCATAGCTCCTCTTTCAAAGGGTGATCTTTTAAACCCAGACTTCCTTTTAGCTACAGACCTATCCCCTGACTTTCTGACAAGGATGATACCAGGTTGCCACCTGGCTGTCCATTCCTTCCCATCTTGCATGGGGAATATTTCTGAAGCCTGGCCGCTATAGGCAGAATAACAGAGTTGGATAACCCAAATTTCCCTGCTATTCCTAGTCCCCTCATTTTAATGAGTACAAAATAAGATTTAGTGAAAGGGGATGACTGGTCCAAGGTTATACCATTAGATGGTGCCAGCTCTGGGCCTGGAACCCATGTCTCCCAGTTCCCAGCTTTTCCTAAGCACCACACCTCTGCTTTCCTTTATCATCCTGGACTGGCTTTTTCCTTTCACCCCAAAAACTTCCAGCTGACTTCTTACTTCTTTTAGTGCTGTGAGTGCAAGGAACACACAAACCCCAAAGAAATACAGTAAGTCTTCATTTGACATTGTCAGTAGGACTTGGAAACTGTGACTTTAGGCAAAACAATGTACAACAGGTCCTCAAATAATGTTCTTTCATTATAACATTGATTTAAAAAATCGGTTTCATTAAATGTCATTTCACTGAAAGTTGCAGTTTCTAAGAAGCTACTGATAATGCTAAATGAGGATTTACTGTATAATTGTTCAGTCCGCTAAAAACCAGGCAATCTCCTTTCATACTGATTGTGAATTGTTTTTGTATGCAGACATATGAACAGGTAGTTAAAATGCAATGTGATATTTGTTATACTAGAAAGATGTTCAGGGCGCTGTGGGAACTTGAAGAGGGACTAATTAACTCGTATTGGGGAAATTAACCCTGCTTCTCAAAGGTGGAACATTTGAACAGATGTGACAGAATGGATAGGAGTTTACCTGAAAAAGAGAGGAACAAAGAAGAGTATTTCAAGAAGAGGAAGCAGCATTTTCACAGACACAGAGTCATGCAAAGGTTTGGTGTACCTAAGAGACAGCAGAGATATCTGGCATGGCAAAAACGTAGGATGTGTGACAGATGAAGTTAGAGATAAGACTAGAGAGAGAAAAGTCCTACTTGGAAAGGAAGAGCCTTGAATACCAAGGTTAGAATTTTGGCTTTAAGGCCAAGGAAAATGTATGATGAGACCTTGTTTAGCCTATTCAGTTTTTTGTCTTTTTTTTCACTCTGCTAATGATGCTACATTGTGATGTTTGGGCATTTGGTCCTGGGAGTTGGAAGTCTATTTTCAACAAACAGATTAGCACTTTCTGTCCTGGGGGTAAATGAGGGGGGTTCTTCCTAGGGTGAGCCAAGTGGAAGGGAAGGACAGTCACCTTTTCCCGTGGATGGTGTCACCTGTGGAGAACATCCTTCTCCACCTCTGGCCACTGTTCTTGACAGACAGGAAATTTCCAGGCAATTTCAGATACAGTTCCATCATTAACACTCATGGCTCTGCAAAGGTTGGGGGAGTTCTTTTTGGTGGGTGGGAGGGGAGAATATTAAAGTATTATTTTATATGATTTGTGATTAAAGCAACTAACCTTTATTTAGTTTATGATTCTACATGTTGGCAGTTTGGAATGGGGTTCTGTAAGTGGTTCTTCTGGTTTGGGCTGGACTTGGCTGATCTTGGCTGTGTTCACTCTTGTGTCTGTGTTCAGCTAATGGGTTGGTTGGGGCTAGCTGATTTATGATGGCCTCGGGTGGAGTGCCTGAGACAACTGAGGTCTCTCTGCATGGTCTCTCATCTTCCAGCAATCTAAAGCCAAGGTTGAATTTTTCACATGGCGGTCTTGAAGTTCTGAGAGCAAGAGCAGAATTATATAATGCCACTTGAGGTCTTGGCTCAGAAATTGTTGATGGCCACTTTTGCTGCATTCTGTTAGCCAAAGTAAGTCTTGAGGTCAGCCTAGATTCAAAGGGTAGAGAGCCCTATCTTTTGATGGTAGAATTGCAATGGTATGGATGCAAAGAAGGGAGTAATTTGGAGTAATTTTTTTTCAGTCTGCCACTCAGATTATCTAACTTTCACAACTAGGGAGAGTTGATCATTGAGGTTATTGCCTTACCATGAATGAGATATGAGGACTCTTTTGAATTCAAAGTCAACATTCATGGAGGACCATGTACTTTATCAAGTATTATCTAATTTATTCCTCACAGCAATTCTTATTTTCCATTTCTGTTTTACATATGAAGAAACCGGACACAGAGGAATTAAGTGAAATTAAGTGACTTGCCCAAGGTCATTAAGTGGTAAACCTGGTATTTGGACTTATATTTGTCTGACTGCAAGTCTAAAGCAAACTGCCATCATATCATTCTTTTCTGTTTTGATGAGGTGAGACAGAGAGGATTGTGGTGGTACTGCTGTTCACTGCCATAGCCAACCCCTTTCCAAGTCATCGTCATCCCTGGACACAGGCACTTTGTCCTACTCAGGAGGCTCATTTTCTTGTTCCCAGTAGATTGACTGCTCTGGGGTAGGCCTGAAAAGTCACTATAGTCTCCAGAATGGCAGTCTCATGTCACTTATGTAGTTCAGAGGCCCACTATGCTGAGGAATGTGCTAGAGACTGTTCTATTTCTCTGGGAAGAGGCAGTATGTCAAGCTACTCATAGGCAAAGTGTACATATATATGGTATACCCACTTAGGTTAGGTGTAGATAGTCTAGCAAAAGACTTCTCAGCCTCAGAGCAGACTGACTGGTATAGGCTACACCAAGAGAAAAATACCTCCTAGGTGATCAGGCAGGGAGGTCTAGCTTTGGGATCTTTAAAGTAATCCTACTACATGGTAACTTTGATGATTGGAGCTGTGCCCTAGGCTAAAATGCCTCTGGATCTTGGCTAGTGATGGAAGCTGGGCTCTCAGGGTATGGAATGAGAAGTGGGAGCAGCAGGAAGGCAACTGATTGTTAGAACCGGAATAGGGTTGGGCTTGTAGTAGCCTGGCTTATGGGGAGGTGAGGAAGGAAGGACCAGGTAAAGACAAGGATATGAGAAGATCTGATGATCTTTGGGGAAGGCCCCAGTGGGGTGGTCATGTTCAGGGGAACTGCATGGTAAAAACAGAGCTCATTTTGGCACAAGTGTGTAGTGCCACATATCTTGTGCTGTGTATTAGAAAGTCTCATGTCTAGGCCTCATGTATACTCTGTCATGTTTCCCTGACTCTGCTCTCTTTCTTCCCACCCCCAGAGCTCATCTCCTGTCCTGAGTGTAAGCGAGTGTGTCTTACCAGGGATGTAACTGAACATTTCTTTTTGCAGTGTGTTCCTACTGGGCAACCCAAGATGGCCAGGGTAAGTCAGTACAAGGAAGAAGCAGATGATCCTTTTCAGAAATCTGTGAGGCCCTTGTTCACAAGTCTGTCTATCCACTGGTCACTCTAACTGGCTTCTTACTTCTCCACCAATTTGCCTAATTATCCATCCATCCAGCCAGTCATCTACCCAGCCATCCTTCTATCTAGAAGAAAATAAAAATGTTTGAGTTGGGGAAAGCAAAAAGGGGATTTTATATTAAGTAAAAATTATAGGCTGTCTTTTTATTCTTCTTTTTATTTTATTTTTAGTGCCAGTGCTTTTAGCAGAAGGTGAATATATCTTAAGGTACATTAAGAATCACTTAATGTATCTAGGTATTTTTTCTTTTTCTTATAGCTCTTATGAAAAATATCAGTACTGGACTTTTATTTCTTTTTTATCCTCCTGACTTGAAATTCACACGCCAGCCTGGATTAAATGGGCTCATTAATCTTGCCTGTATTTAGCAACTATAACCTTTTAAATTTCTTAAACTTTATATCACTTACTGACTAGTATCCCTTCTGTTTCTCCTTCCACTAGGGTTTCCTTACCAATACATTTCATTCATTTACTAATTTACTTACTTGTTCCTGTATCTAATTCTTGTTGAATGTCTGACATGGGCCAGGCCCTGTGCCACGTGCTAGAGAGATAGACCCGTGTACTCTACCTTTAAGGAATTTGTAGTTTGATTAGTAAAACGTTCAGAATCCACATCAGTTTGGTTGCCTCTATGATTCAGGCACAGACAGGCCAAATTTCAAAAATTTTGTCTTCTGCTGATGTTTTATATCATCCCTGGAAAGGTATTTGCTGACCCATTGGATGAACATTTGGCCTAGGAGAGGCCTAGGTACTCTCAAGTCAGGTAGACCCCAGTTGTGGAAATAGCTCTGAAAGTTGGTCAGGACTTGTTCTTTCTTGACTGTATTGATCACCTCTCTGTGTACTCCTTCATCTGGGCTTTCTCTTCTCTGAAGGCACATTGAATTTTCTGCTTTCACCTTTTGCTTGTGCTTTCCCTTTGTTTTAACATTTTCCTCCATTGTTTGCCTGGTGAACTTACTTGTCATTCGATATCTAACTCAAGTATCATCTCTTTGTGAAAACTTTCCTGGTTACTCATAGACTAAGTTCCTGGAAACATTCCTTTGCTTCCTTAGCTCCTGTTGCATTTTTTTAAAAAATCACAGCACTACTCATTGAATGGGCACCACTCTTTGCGGGCTGGGCATATCTTGAGGTCAGACATTGGTTTATTATTTTGGGTAGCCTCAACTTCAGCACAGGACTTGGGTGAATGGCCCCTGAGGCAGCCACTGTTCTTTTTGTCACAAAGGGTGCTTTCCTTCCCAAGCCTACCCATGTCACTCTCAGACAGCTCTCCAGAATAGACTACACTCCAAAATAGTGGAGGAACAACTCCATGGGACTCCAGTCCCTAGAGCATTTGCCATTTGTAGAGAAAGGCCCAAATGAAGATATTGTCATTAACCCCAGTACTCTCTGCTTCCAGAACTGCTCTGAATGCAAGGAGAAGAGGGCGGCACACATCCTCTGCACCTACTGCAATCGCTGGCTGTGCAGCTCTTGCACAGAGGAGCACCAGCATGGCCCTGCCCCCGGGGGCCCACTCTTTCCCCGGACCCAGAAAGGATCTCCAGGTACCAATATTCCCTCTCCCATCCATTCCCATGCCCTAAAGCAGTACTGAACTCTGAAATCCCTGGAGAATAGCTTTCTGACCTTGTTTCCTTCCTGGGGGAGAAGGTGGGGGAAGTCTCAGAAGTCTCTTTCAAGCCAGGCTCAGTGGCTCAGCCTGTAATCCCGCGCCTTGGGAGGCCGAGGTGAGTGGATTGCCTGAGCCCGCGGGTTCGAGACCTGCCTGGGCAACTTAGTGAGACCTCATCTCTACAATAAATCAAAAATTAGCCGGGTGTGGTAGCGCGCGCCTGTAGTTCCAGCTACTTGGAAGGCTGAGGCGGAAGGATCGCCGGAGCCCAGCAGGTTGAGGCTGCAGTAGCCAGGAGCAGCCACTGCACTCCAGTCTGGGCGATGGACTGAGACTCCAACTCAAAAAAGAAAAAAAAAGAAGTTTCCTTCAGCATCATAGGGGTGACTCACTCTAGTCTCTCCCTGTTGGAGGTGGGGTGGGTGAGTGTGATTGAGATGGTGCAGGGAAGCCTAGTCTTGAAGCCCACCTTTC
>CAUYQG010193262.1:0-23712 GCA_963574415.1 Tarsius wallacei
ACAGAAAGAGCTATTGCGTTTGCTATTGGTATCACTTGAGAGTAAAGTTTAGCAGAGGAACATAGACATAAAAAGGGAGGAAGGAGGTATGAGGTTGATTTTAAAAAAAAAGGTGTATCATTCATATAAGAAAGTCTATGAGAGAAGAAAGAAAGAGAGAGAAGGAGAGAGAAAGAGGGAGAAAGGAAGGGAGGGAGGGAGGGAGGAAGGGAGAGAGGGAGGGAGGAAGGAAGGATGGAAAGAAGGAAGGAAGGAAGGAAGGAAGGAAGGAGGGAGAGAGGGAAGGAGGGAGGGTTAGGGGGAGGTAGGGAGGGAAACAGAAAGGAAAGGGTCACTTCCTGGGTAGGGAAGTTTTTACCATGGAGGTAAAACATCAGAAACAACTGTTATTCCAGCTGATATCTGTTACTTAGTAAATGTATTAGTCTTTCACCATCTATGTTGGGTTGTATGATTAGCATGCATATCAATTACACTTCAAGACACAGCAAGAATTTATTATTCTTCTGTTGACCTTTAGTACATTCATGAAATTTGAACAAATCTCTTTATCTAAAAATAATTACTATCAGGAAAGCAAAGCCACTGCCTATATGTGTCCCAAATATTAAGGTCTTAAGACATTTGCTTGTTACAAAAAGAGAAATCAATAAGCCTGTACTATGCTTAATATTTCCTAAATACCTGCCCTACCCATCTCAGAGTAGAAATATCTTTGTAATTCAGATTTTTGTTTTTGTTTTTGTTTTTAGCCTTCAGAGTGCAGATTTTCATTTTTTGCCTCCAGTTTTCCTTACACTCTCCATTTTCTTGACGATTGATATGAATAAAGATTGCCACTCCATTTCAGCCTTGCATTTTTCTTCTGAATGATACTAGGATTAGGTAATCAGATCAATTTATTGTTAATCTGAAAGAATTTTCTTTCCAATGAGACTTGTCAGATACATTTGGGTCCTTTAAAATCACTATAATTGACCCAGCAGCGTAAAACGTGAACCTACACCTGTCTGCTCACAGCAAAGGCAAATCAATGACAGAACAGGCAATGCTGAAAGCAGGAATCATGGTTCCTGTCCCTTCGCAGAGAATCACACTGTGATGAATGCAGGTGGAGTCCTAGAAGCCTCCCTAGCTCAAGTGCCAACTAGTAAAAGTGTCCCCATGGAACAACCAATGGAAAATGAGTAAGGATGAAAAGCAGTAGCACATAGACAAGAACCAAAGTGCCTGGTCAATGCACCCATCTGAGAATCAGGCTGGCAGCTAGCAGTCACTGCCATACATGAGATGGAGGACATTTCAGACATTCCAGCCATCCCAGGGTATCATCTGACATTGCATGAGACAGAAGAAGTGCCTGGCCAAAAAGCCTGAGAAATAAGATATTCTTGTTGTTAGAAACCAGTGTGTTTGGGGATAGTTTGCTATAGAACAATAGGTAGGTGAAGCAACTAGATTATTAAGATTCTATGAAGGAGGATCATGAAAGGCTGATACTAAAACAGTAATGGGTCCTAAGAATTGCCTCACTTGCTTCGGTTTCCAAAAACCTTTCTTTTCTAATTCCAGATCCATCTAGTCTCACAGTGTTATGGACTAAATGTGTGTGTTAGGCCTTCGGATGGTAATTAGGGTTGGATTACATCCCAAGGGTGGGGTTCTCCTGAGAGGATTAGAGCCCTTATTAAAAGAGGAGGAGATACAAGATCTTTCTCTTTCCATCATATGAGGGCACGGCAAGAAGCTGACCATCTGCAACCTAAAGAGAATCCTCAACAGAACCTGCACATGCTGGTGTGCTCATCCCAGACATACAGTTTCCAGAACTGTGAGAAATAGATTTCTATTGTTTATAAGCCACCCAGTCTATGGTACTTTTTCATAACAAACCAAATTGACTCAGACACACAATAAACCCCCTTCAAAAAAAAAATCAAGATGACTTCTGTTCTTTTAAACAAATTAAGCAACATTAGGAAGTAGCATAGCTCAGGTCAATAAATTCAGCTCTGGGTACTGATTACGATCTCTGACACGACAAAAGTGAAGCAGGCTCTATCCTGGAAGGAGCCTGGGTACTGGGTCAAAGCCAGAAGGGAGTTGAGGAACAGGACAGAAGCCCACCGAGGTGCTAGGAGAGGCAGGCAGACAATGCCAAATCTAAATAAATAAATAAAAGTTGGTAGCCACTTGGATTCTGCAGCTCGGGTAATTCCTGCTACCTGGGAGCAGGGATGAGGCTTCATGTAGTGATCTTGATGTTGTAAGGAAGACAGACAAGACAACTCCAGAGGCAGACTAGGGATAGACACTGCCCAAATTATGCTCCAGCCATATCCTCTCCCTGGGGAACTACATGTTCATGAATAGTTTGAGCAGCAAGGGAAAACGAATGAGGCAGGAAAGAACTGAAGTGTCTCAGAGCTGCCCCTTCCAGCCTAGGCTTTGTTTATGTCTATGTTTTATAAGTTGGCTTATAGGTTTGAGCAGTAAGTGACAGAAGAGAACAGATGGAACAAGTAGGGACCTGAGTGAAGCATCAGCTTGGGACCTTGATCTACCTATCTGACGGTCCACTGGATGGGCAGAGCAACTTAACAGGAATCCAAGATCCACACGGGTTGATGGGGCTGTAAGCAGGTGAAGAGAACTCTCACTGAAAGCTGGAGTTAAAGGAGAAGGCATGTAGCAATTAGGATGGACCAGGCTATGCAGCAGTAGCAAACAAATCAACCATCTCTTGGCTTATAATCATAAAGTTACTTTTTACTCATTATATGTACCTCGTAGTCAACAATGGAGCTCTGTTTGTCTCAGTCACTCAGGGATCCAAGCTTTTGGAAGATCCATCCTGCAGTGGCTCTGGGACTGCAGAGGAAGCAGAAGAAGGTACTTCACATGTTAGAGCCTCTCCCTAGCAGTGATGCATCACTTTTGCTTGTGTTGCACTGGTCAAAGTAAATCACGTGACCACTCATCTATTCAACAAAGTAGGGCTGTATAATCCTTCTACTGGCAGGGATTTTTTTGATCTTATTTGTGTGTGTGTGTGTGTGTGTGTGTGTGTGTATGTGTGTGTGTGTGTTTAGTGACAAGGTTTCACTATGTTGCCTAGGCTGGTCTCAAACTCCTGGTCTCAAGTAATCTCTCTGCCCTCAGCCTCACAAATGCTGGAATTACAAGCATGAGCCACTGCACCCAGCCAACAGAGAGGGTCTCTAACCTGGGTGAAGAATGAAGACCTAACACAGAATCCAGGTTGTAGGAAAGAACAAAAGCAAGACCCCAGACAAGCCAAAGCTGAGGTAGCAAGCATATTGTCAAGTCAAGGATTCCAGTGTGAGAAGGAGGCAGACATACAACCATGTCTAAGAGGGAAGGGCCACAGAAAACAGATAAAAGCAAGTTCATAAAATCAGTGATATAAATAAATAATAGTAATAGTAGCTACCATCTATTGAACCTCTCCCTCTTTTGAGCCAAACCATTTATATACATTATTTTATTCTCATCATATGAGGGGAGATAAAAAAATCAGATTCATTTTTTGGAGGGTGGGCCCCCAGTAGTAAGGTTTCCCTTGCTAGGTAAGTATTCTAAGAACCCATCGAAATCAGCGTACCAACTAGCATTGTAAGAGGCTTCATTCAACTTCAGTTAATTTTTCTTGGAGATTCTTTCAACCTGTTTGCCCATTTCATGGTCAGCAATTTATGAGTCACCTACCCACACAACACTGAGTGTTCAGCAGTTTTTTGACCAAAAATAGCATGACCTGATGCCCCACTCTTTATATTGACTTGATCTCACCCCAAGTGACTTTCTTGTTTGTTTGTTAGCTTCCCCAGATTAAAAAACAAAATCCTCAAAGGGAAACGCTTTGCTGATATAGAAGTGAAACCAAAAATGGCAGGAACACTAAAAGTCATCAAAATCGATGAGTTCAAAAACTGTTTCGAGCAGTGAAAAAGCATCTGAATAGGTATATTGCATCTGAAGGTGACTGGAGTTTAAACATGTAAGAATAAATAATTAATTTTTAATAAATTAATTCTGGGTTTTTTGAGGGATGCCCACTCATAAATCACACATACATCATTTTATCCTCAAAATAATTCTACAGAAGGTCAGAAAGATACACCACTTGGCCAAGGTCAGAATACTAGGAAGTGTCAGAGCCAGGATTTCAGTCCAGCTCTGGTTCTACTTCCAAAGCCCATGATCTTTCTGTTCTTCCACAATACCCCTTCACCTCCCTTGGTTCAGTTATACATCAGGACCAGCAATTCACATGTGATCTAACCTGTCAAGCCAGTGACCTTAAAACTTTTGCGGAGATGTTCAAGTGAGAATCTTCCGTGTATTGTGAGTATACAATATTGTGTGTGGAGGGACGAGGGGTCAGAGGAGTGTGTTGTAATCAAGTGTGTCCTCATAATGAAACCCCACTAACTACTCCTTATACATATATATCAGGACAAAATGCAATAGAACTCAGCATCCAAAGAGTTAGGTGTTGCAAATCGGGGTCTAACTTTTCTCTTTCACGCCTTATGGAGAGTCCAGTGAGCCTATAACCAAAACAAATCTCTGAGTCAGACTGCACTGCTGACGAACAGCTGGGAAGGCTTCTGTCACACATAGATTACCATATTCACTGACTTCACAGATGAGCTGAGGGGATTTCACTTTGCTAGGCTATTTAAGTTTCACTCAGAGCATCATTTCTGCTGAACTGCACACCCATAATGAAGGTAGTCACTCTTCTCCCCCACGTCTGCTTCTACTTGTTCACGTAATGTCAGCCTCTTACCTTATTGAATTCAAATTAAACTGCTATTAATCATTAGGCAACAAAAATATTCCAAATCAAAAAAACAGTAGTTAAATCTGGAGATCACTGAGTGGCTTCTGGCTCCCCAGCTAAAGAAGTAAGGCTCCTTGGAGAACACACACGTCACTTTGGCACATGCCCTGGGCTTTCTCAGAGCACATCTGAGTCATGTGCTTTTTCTCATACAAGTCAAATAGTTGGAAGAAGACTTTGGTCACCTCTTGAGATGCAGCTCTCCAGGAAATCAAGGAACTCACAGGAAAATGCATCAGCTCACTGAATGTTCCAGAAACACTCACCAACATTAAGCAAACATTTATTGAGTTCTCTCTCCTACCAGCTATTGTGCTCAGCATTGGGCAAGCAAAAATGAATGAGACATTGTGCCCTGCCCTCAAAGACTTTATCTGGAGGAGTTGCAGACACAAACACACTGTGCCACATGAACAATACAAGATCCAGAGAGAACTCATGGACACCACCAATTTCTGTGGTTTACTATTTCATCTTTTGTAAAACTTGTAAACCAAATTAACATGACCAGTTTAAAACAAGATGGGGGTTAACATTTTTTATTACATGAAGACAAATAATTAGATGTTTATATTCATATATGAAAGCACAATTTGTAGTGTGGATTGTGTTGTGCAGAATGTGCTTTTTAGATATTGTTAAATATTTGCCTAAGGATGAGTTAACTAACCAAACAAAACAATATGCCAGTTTCAGTTTGGAAATATAGAAAGTTAGAGGGAGCATTCAAACATACAATACCAGACAAATTGCAAATTATCAACTCCTCTTGAACACATCAAACTTTAGATCACAGGAAAAATAGACAAGGTGATAAACAGAGAGAGACTGGCACTGTGGGGAAAACCCAACACCAGGGCTTTGTTTTATAAAATAAAACAGATTTTGTTGAAACTTGTAACAATATTCTGCATGTTTATACTACACGTAAAAGTAAAATATATAGCAACAATAACACAAACTGTGGGAGACAGGAGGATGAGAGGAAGGCATTATTCTAAACATGCCCCTACACCTCTACCTCAAGGTCCTATGACCTAACCTTCAGAACGTGTGATATAATAAGGTATCACTTCTGTGCTGTCACCTTATGTGACACAGCTGACATTAATAAGCTTCTACTCATTATTCAGATGGGGCTGATATAATCACATAAGTCCTTAAATACAAAGACCATTCTCAGACTGGGAATGGAAAGAAGTTAGAGACATTTGAAGTCTTAGAAGGACTAGACATGTCGTTACTCCTTTGCAGATGGAGAAGACATGTAAGAAGGAATGATGGTGGTCTTGAGGATTTGGGGACAGTCCCAGATGACAGCCAGCATGGAAAAGAAGATCTCAGATACATATCCAGGGGTTACTGGAGTCTACCAATAACCTGCATGAACTTGGACGTGGATTCTATCTGGAGCGTCCAGATAGAAGTTAAGCCCAGGCAAGACTTTGTATGACCATGAGCAAAGAACCCAGGCAGCCCATCCAGATTTCTGATTTTCAGAACTGTCAGATAATAAATAGGTATATTTTGTGTAAATGTTTTACAAAGTAATGAAAAATAATGCATGGCTAATCACTGTAGACAAAGAAACAAGATTAAGAAATAAATGGAGGCCAGGAACAGTGGTTTGTGCCTATAGTCCCACTAATTTGGGAAGCTAAGGTGGGAGAACATATTGAGGCCAAGAGTTTTGAGACCAACCTGGGCAACATAGCAAAAACCCATCTCTATACAATTTTTAAAAATGCAAGAAGTAAATGGAGAAGTTTTCCAAAGAATCATCTGAGGGAAAACAAAATCTTTTGAGCCATAGGGGCACCGCTGCAGCAAACTGGCAATAGCATCAAGGAAGGACATGTAGGTGGCAAAAGGGCAGCATCCCAGCTAATTTCATCCCACCACAACCAACATGCAAGAAGGATTCACGTGCTCATCCCTTATGTAGCTTTCTTCCTATTTCAGGTACTCAATTGAGTCTCTGGCCTAATAAAGGTGTCTCCATATTCAAAATGGCAGGACCAGATAGAAAAGGGGAGCATGGAGTGTTTTATTTATTTTTATTTATTTTTTGCTATGGACTTTTGAATGGAAAAAAAACTCATTTCCATAAATGATCTTGGAAATTTCATTCCAGTGTTGATAAAAGTAAAATTATCCTTCTATTTCCATCTATGCAATTGTGTTGCATCTGTGTGTAACCAACACAGTGTTACCACTTCCATACTGCCTAGGTTCTCTCCCAATAAGATAAATGGCATGATCTCTGGAGTGTACACAATTCAGTGCCACAAAAACTCTGACTCCTAAAAAATGTAGCTGATTCAATTCCCAAGCCAGCTGGTGACTGTGTGGTGAGCTACACAGTCAGCAAACTTAACTGTTCAGGAACAATGTCCTGTGTGACACTATAATGGGGGATACATGATATTAGGCAACTTATAAAATCCAGAGGATATACAACACAATGATTAAATCCTAATTTAAACAATGAACTTTAGTTAATAATGATGTATTCAAATTGACTCATCAATAGCAAAAAATAGACTATATTAATTCAAAATGTTAATAATAGAGAAGAGAGTAAAGGGAGTGAGGAAGCATATAGGAACTCTTTGCACTTTCCACTCATTTTTCTATTGACATAGACGTTATTTTTAGAAAAAGTCATTAGTCAAAAGTCCAGATGAAGATAATAGTTACATTCTGTTCTGTGACCCATTAAAGCTTCCATCTTTCTGCACACACACACACACACACACACACACACACACACACGTGCAAGAGCAGAAAACTACTAAGCACAGTGCATTCATTGGCTTCTATGAGACTTTCCCATCTTGCTGATTAGATGCAATGGATTGACAGCCAGACACTTCACTGGAACCACCTGAGAATGGCCCTGGGTTTTTCTGATTCTGGAGGATGGAACACCAGTAATCAACATTCTCTTCACATTTTCAGTAGCTTCAACAATGTCACAGGAAAGCACACACCTAATTGAGAGGTGAAAAGAAAAGTAGTGTAGTAAAGAAGCATCAAAGAGCAAAAACTACTGAGTTAATCAGAGGATGTTCCCAGCATGAAACCATTTTCCAGTAGCTCTATTTCCATGTCTGCCTAAATTAACAAGAAAATTATTAAACGTAAAATTTTCCCTTTTCTTAGATAATATTGGCAAAAGAGAAGAGCAGAGATAATCACAAGACATAGTGAAAGATCAACAGACCACAGAGGGTGACCACTCTGAGTCTTCAAATAAGGCAAATATTTCCTTTTGAGAAAAATTCCCTCCAAGAAAAAAGGAAATATAATCAGAAAGACATTTCTAACTCATTTTATAAATGAATTTCAAGAAAAGATTATTTGTTTGAAGTAGGGACAAAATGTAGTTCTTGAAAAACATGAATAGCAAAATTTGAAATTTTTTGGAAGCAACAAAAGTAAGTTATATGATGCAGAAGACAAAATATATGATTTAAAATATCAACTCAAGAAATCTTCCAACATAAAGACACATAAAAAAGTAATAATGAGAAAATGCTTAAAAGTATGACAAAGGATTAATCCATGAGATTTAAAACAAGTAACCCTGGAATTTCAGAAAAGAATATAGCAATAGCACAGAAGGAAAAAACAATAAGCAAATTATATAAGAACATCTGCTTAATAGAAGAAAAAAAATTCAGACTCGGAAAAATGGAAATAAAATATGAATATATAGATTCATATTTTAAATTTCTAAGGAAAATAAAATATTTTATAAACAGTCAAAGAGACAGATACAAAGGAGGAAAAAAAAGAAACTAGAGAAAATAATTCCTGACCAAAAAAAAAAAAAAGAAAGAAAACTCTTTTGACACCAAAACTACAGTAACACTAAATAACCTTATATTTGAGTTTACAAGCTGGCTTTCATAGATCAGATTCAACCAGCAAACTTATTTTGTGCAAAAATTCCAAGCTCTTTGAAAAATGGAATAATCTGACAATAAACCTACATTCCCCCCGATAACAATGACAAAACAGGGAATAAAAAACAAAACAGAACCATCTAAAAACTATATTTATCCCATTTCAAAATTTTGTCAATAGTCAATTATGTTTTGAAACATCCAAAGAGAATACATCTATCTATAGAAGAAATGGTGTGGGGCAGTTTTCGCAGTCCTGGATTTGGAGCCATAAGACTGAGTTGAGTCAAACTGCTTTCTTACCTACCTGTTCAACGTTACTTCAGGCAAGTTACTTTTTGTTTGGTGACTTTGGTTTATTCTATCATGACTTGGGCAAACTCATGTGTTCAGTGGTCCATGTCATGCCCCCACCAATGCACTGCTCTTAGGATACATTACTATAACTAAACTGCTGACATAGCCCAAAAGGAGCAAGGTATTAGAAAGATATGTTCTAATTAAATTTGATGGCTCATTTCTCACAATTCTGAAGGGTGGAAAGTCCAAGATATAGTTGCCAGCAGAGTCAGTGTCTAATAAAGAACTGCTTGCTGGTTCATGGGCAGCCATGATTTTGTAGCTCTTGTTCATAGATGGCACCTTCTTGTGGTGTTCTCACATGATAGTAGTGGTGCGGGATCTCTCAGGGGTCTTTTGTATAAGGGCACTAATCCCATTAATGAGGGCTTGGCACCATGACCAAAGGACCTTCCAAAGTCCCCACATCCTAATACTATCACCTTAGGAGTTAAAATTCCAACATATGAATTTAAGGGGGGGCACAAATATTTCAACCAGGTAAACCTGTTTTTTCCTCTAGCCCAGACCAGTCCAACCCATACCACGGTGAACTAAGATGTGACAAATAAGCTTATGTTGAGTTCTGGAAATTTGGGGTTGCTTTCTTTCAATTCAGGTAGTGAAAGGACCCACAAGATATTCTACTAAATACTCCTTTAAGAAGGACCACTACATTGCCACGTGTATTCATTAACTCAATCAATAAATGCTAATAATATCCTCATTATATCCATACAAGTAATAATGTCTCTGCATAGTTTACAAAAAAAAATTGTATGGCATGCCTTACAAATTGTTATAAATTCCAATGGAAAATAAGATGTACACCCCCTGAACAAATAAATATACTAGGATAATCATTGGAATATGTAGGTGAAAAGACTGATAAATACACATATTGAATTTGGAAGACATCTCCCAGCCAGAAGAGGGTGGGAATTTAGGTGGGTTTTGGAGGATATATAAGCGAGGCAGAGATTGACAATGTTTACTCTAATCATTTCATCTTCTTCCTATGCAAAAACATGACATTTCTCAGCTTATCTTGCAGTTAGCTGATGCCATGTGACAAAATGGAGATCAGTGAGATTCAGGTAGAAGTGATTTGTCTCCCTCCATGCCTGGCCTACAAAAGATGCTACATATTACCCCATGTTCTGGCTCCTTCTTCACTGGAAACTCAGAATAAAGGATCCAGTGAATAATTATGTGGCCCCTGGGGATAAAACTAGTTGGAATGCCTTTTAATGCCAAATGACTACATGAAAAAGACTGTTTTTTCCTCTAGCCCAGACCAGTCCAGCCCATACCACGGTGAACTAAGATGTGACAAATAAGCTTATGTTGAGCTCTGGAAATTTGGGGTTGCTTTCTGTGAAGATACCTACCTTGAATAATATAATATTATTTTGTGGAGTAGAACAAAAAAGGAAAATAGAGGAATAATTGGAGCCTAGAATGTTCTATACCTGTGCTTCTCAAACATTAGTCTTGCATATAAATATTCATGGAGTTTTGGTAAAATGCAGACTCTGATACAGCAAGTCTGGGGAGGAACTGAGGTTCTGCACTAACGAGCTTCCAGGAGATTTTGATGCTGCTGGTTCTCACAGTACATTTTGAGTAGCAAAGATGTCCAGAAAGTGAATATTGCAAGAACATCTCTCATGAGAAGATGGGAGGGGAGTGTTTTTCCTACTCTTACTCCTACCCAGTCACTCAACACACAGCACTTCTGACACCAGATGTAGGCAAGCATTTCCCCATATGCCAAGCAATTATCCAGTAGACACCATCTGGGTGTCCTATAACTCAATTTAATTCTGACACTCTCTACCCAAAGATAGCCTCAGATCCCACAGGTTAAGGGATCAGTTGCACAAGACTCCCCTCAACCTCCATATGTTGGTCATGAGCAGATGTTATATCACCTGTGCTTCTGATTGACCCATATCAGGGTTCCCTTGACCTTCTCCTTGGGTTTGATTAATTTGCTAGAGGGACTTACAGAACTCAGGGAAACATTGTACCAACACTTACTGGTTTATTATAAAAGATATTACAAAAGGTACAGATGAACAACCATATAGAAGAGACACACAGGGTGAGGTATGAGATAAAGTAGCTTGGAGCTTGTATGCCCTTCCCTGGGATGCCACTCTCCAGGAACTTCCACAGGTTCAGCTATCCAGAAGTTCTTTGAATCTTGTCTTTTGGTGTTTTTATGGAGGCCCCATTTCATAGGCATCATTTATTGCCTCCTTGATCATTGGTGATCAATTTAATCTTCAGATCCTTTCCTGACCCCAGAGGTTTAGGGTGGAGGCTGAAAGTTCCAACTTATGATTATGCCTTGATCTTCCCAGAGACCAGTCTCCCTTCTGAAGCTATTTAGGGTTCCCTACCTACCAGTCATCTCCTTAGCATACTGATACTCTAAGCACTTCAGAGATTCCAAGGAACTGTAGGCTAGGAAACTGGGGTGAAGACCAAGTATATATTTCACAAGATCACAGCCCCCTCCTCAGTAAACCATTTTAGGGCCATGTGTGGGTGTGTGCTTTATTTTGCAACTGGGTTGTATACATTTTGATTCTGTCAATGATGATATAAATGTCAAAGAAAGTTTGTTGAATGATCAAATAATATGCTGTGTGCCCAGTGATCAAATGGACTCGGACATAGAAAGTTTCTTTTAAAAAATCAGGCTGAGTGCAGTGGCTCACCCCTGTATTCCCAGCCCTTTGGGAGATGAAGGTGAGAGGGTTGTTTGAAGCCAGGATTTCAAAACCAGTCTGTATAACATAGAGAGACCCAGTTTCTACAAAAATAAAAACAAAAATAAATTAACCAGGCATAACAACACACACCTGTAGTTCTAGCTACTTGGGAGCTAAGATTGTGCCACTGCACTTCAGCCTGGGTAGAAGATCAATATCTTGTCTCTAAAATTTAAAAAATGAATTAAATGTATAATAAGTCAGAATCATGATCACAAATAAGTGTTGTTTTCCTTTTTTGTTTATTCTAACAGAACATTTAAGTTGTTTCACTTGGCAGGACCTCAAAAGAGCAACATGCACCTAAATTTTGGTGCATAAAGTGAACTTGAAAAACTTTTGAAATCAGTTCATCTTTAAGAAAGAAAAGAAAGTTTAGCTAAGATTTGAAGTGTTTTCCATTATCAAGCCACTTTGGTGAAAGACTGGGTAAGAACCCACACATGTCTATTAACATTCAGAGTAACAAGGAAATTAAGTTGCCTTTTACACTTAACTTTCTATTATTGCTTTTCCATTTCTACTTAATCATTACATCTTTTTCTAAATGAGTAGGGGAAAAAGTAAAAATAAAAAGAGAGAGAGAAAGAAAATCTCCGCCCAAGTCATTTCTAGGAAATTGGGTATAACAGTTTTAAATTTGCATTGTAATTACTTATAAAAGGAAATTTAATTCATTTGCTTCTCATAACTCATTTTTCAGATATAATTAAAATGACCCCAGGAAGCAGGTTAAAAGAGCAGAGTCAATTTGTGGAGAATAGATCCTAGACTTTTCAGTCTTGAGTTCTTATGAGTTCTAGTTTGTGAGAATCAGAATGTCTCTGTCATTCTCTTCAAAATAAGAACAGTTTAAGTATGCCTCATTTTTTTTCCTGGAGTAAATCTGGTCAAAAAGTTTATTATGTGTGTGAACAGGGTCTCTTGCCCCTCAAAGAAGTTTATTATTTAGAGAGCAGGGGAAAGACTGAGACTTTGAAATATTTCTACACATTTCCATATTCCACTTGGAATATCTACACTCTACAGACATTATTCCTGACTTTCTTGGGAACAATTAGCCTACATTGGAAATTTAGCTTGCTCAGTGATTTCCACTACATCAATGAGTCTAGCAGATCGTATTTTAGAACCGGCATTGGTCAACAAAAGTTGTATAAACACTGACATTCTGGATATAAATGGAGGTGAGAGAAGGGGACAAGACAACAGAAAAAGAACTTTCTGATTTTATGTGACCCACTCTTCAATTTCATCTAGGTTTTCCCTCATGAGTCCACATCCTGAAAATGGGAATGATCAGGAGGAAGTAGGGGCACATGGAGTAGGTAAAACTGTGATTCTCATGGGGTCACCATGGGCAGTAGCACCTTAAAACTGTACGGGCAACTTCAGAAGTCCCTGAGAATGATGGTACCTCATTTTCAAGATGGCAACACAACCAGATAAAGTGGAGGTTCTCTTTAGCTGTGTCACTCTATTTGCATAGCTCAGAAATGTCCCCATGATAGGACTCAAAAACATTCTAGTGGTGTGCTATGGTTTAAATGTTTTTCACCTCTATAATCTTATGTAGAAACTTAATCTCTAATGTGGCAATATTGAGAGATGGGGCCTTTAAGAGGTGATTCGGTCATGAAGGCTCTGCCCTTATGAATGAATTAATCAATTTATGAATTAATAGGTTAATGAGTTAATTGATTAATGCGAGTGGGACTGGTGGTTTTGCAAGAAGACTAAGAGAGATCTGAGCTAGCAGACTCTGCCTCTTCATCCTGTGATGCCTGTGCCTCCTCTGAACTCTGCAAAGAGTCCCTACTAGCAAGAAGATCCTCACCAGATTTGACTCCTCAACCATGAATTTCTCAGTCTCTGTAACTTTAAGAAATGAATTCCTTTTCTGTATAAATTACCCAGTTTCAGGTTTTCTGCTATAAGCAACAGAAAATAAACGAAGACATGTTCCCTTGTGAATTCTTGGATGTTCCTGCAATTAGCTATAACAGCCACAAGCACCTGGCGTGCCTCTTCACATTTTAGTCTTCCAGAGAAAAACTCTCCAGAGGGAACTGTCAGAGAAAACAGTCAGTGATCATTCATTTGATTCAGCCACAGTCAAAGAGGGTGCTGCACTCTCCTGAGGCTTGACACACCAATAAGACAAGCCAAGGAAAATGCAAGTTACCTAAATCCCCTAGATAATGCCAGGAGGTGTACTATACTCAATTCTGGTCATTGCTTGGTCTCTAAAAGAATCTTCTAATCCAAAGTACACCATAAAAATGAAAGTTAGTAATCATTACACCATTGTCTTAGACAATTACACCTTACCCAGAAAAGTTTTTGTTTTTATTTTTTAATTTTAGCCACCAACAACTAAAATACTTAAGTGACTCCCCTCTGTTTTCATGAAAACTGATATTTCTTAGATAAAAATTACCAACTATGGCTCATAAGACTCTTCTGCTTTTCTGGCATCCTATACTCTGGCCATGGTGAAATACTTTGATTTCTCCTAACTTACTCTATTTCCTGATGTCTCCTACTATGTCCCTTTGCTAAAGTGCTTTCACTCTTTTAGAATAGACCTATTTTCTCATTTGTCAGTCAAATGACATATTCGACAAACATTCCTATATTGAACATCTTAATATCCAATAAATTACTCATTACTGAGTACTCAAAGCACTTGAAATTCAAGTCAAATAAGATCCTATGTTAACAAATATGTATTGTACTATGTGTTAGGCATAGTCTCTATCCCAAAAGGACTAAATGCTGTTAATGCCCTCAGCCAAAAGAAATAACTTACATCGGAAAAAAATCGGTTTTATCAACTGGATGAAACCAGACTCAGTTAAAGGGTACAAGGATTTGTCATTGGATTTGGGCTTGTGTTATGTTTGAGGGAAGGAACCAAAGAACTGGGGCTTTGTTCCAGATTGAATGTTGTCAGAAAGTGGGGATAATTCTATGATTTGGTGCCTTAATCATTCTTATCTAGAAAACAGAATAAACAAGATCAAAGCTGTATTTAATTTCACAAAACAAACAACAACAAAAACAAGCAGTTACTTATATCATCCAAGTTAAAGAGGTTTTTGGTCATTTTTATAGTTTGAACAATATTCTTATTTTTGTTTGACTTTAGATATGACTACAGAATGGCCTTGTTTTTAATCTTATCTCTCATGGTCATAGTGGCCTTGTCTGATGCTGATGTTCTATGAGATTATGTTAAATAGAAAAAAAACAAACAAAAAACAAAACAGAACCATGCTGCCAGTTCAGCTCTTAAAACCACTAAGGCCCATTTGAGAGTGCCAGGCTACTTCTTTGGCATTCCACTGCCAGACTTAAAGAGATGCAACCGCTAGAAGTTTTCGTAGCACATGAGATATAAGTTGTGATTCATACATATATTCCCCTTCAGAAATGACTACCATATTACCCCAGATGCTTGGAGTGTTACCAGCAAATAATGCTCAGCTGTGGGCCCTATTCAGAGATTGTCTACGCTGAAGAAAGCAGCTTCACACAAGGTCATGAGTGTTTCCTGAAGACACTGACATCAAATGACTGGTTGCTATGAGTGTACAAAGGCCCTGCACTCTTTTCTCAACTTAGAACAAATCCGAACAGTCATCCCATCATAAGACTATACCACCAGGTCTCCTGGAATGTCCAATGAGAATACAGCTTGACCTCTCTGTGTCCACTGCTACTTCTGTCTCTTCCCCACACCAGTCTTAATCCCAAGAGTCCTCTCTGATGCACATGGATTTCTGTCTCAGAGTTAGTCTTATGACAGACCAGCTCTGCAATAGCACATCCTACACATCTGTATTGCTTTCTTCGTATTTTTTTTAATAATCATCTGTTACTAAATGTGAACTCCGAACACATAACACAGAATCTACTTCATAGAGAATCTCAATGTCTTTTGAGTGAAAACATTGACATCAAATGACTGGTTGCTGTGAGTGTACAAAGGCCCCACACTCTTTTCTCGACTTACAACAACTCCAAAGAGTCATCCCATCATAAGACCATGCCACCAGGTCACCTGAGGTTTCCAATGAAATTGGAGTTTTGGGGGGGAAACTCAGGGAAAAGAAACCATAAATATGTGTATTCAATAAGATACCATACGAGTAAGGAAAATAAGAATGGATGAGCAGGATGAAAAAAAAAGATTTTAGAAAGGTCAGCAATATAGGCAGAATAATGATTCCACCATCCTCCAGAAAATGCCCATGTCTTAATCTCCAGAACCAGTAAATATGATTGGTTAGATGGCAAAGAAGAATTAGGTTGCAGATGCTAAGTTGGCTAGTCAGCTGAGTTTACAGTAGGCAGATTTACTAGATTATTTTGAAGGAGTGTGGTTCACATTCAAGAAAAGTTTATATCAAGTTGAGGAAGGTGAAGGAGGGCATAATGTAAGAAATCTAAAAAAGTTAATCTCTGGGGGTTTCTTCCAATTTCGGTATTGTATGATGAGAGTTTTTTAAACGCATGAGACAACCCTAAGATGATTTGCAGAGTCCCACCTGTCATATTCCATGAAGAGATATAAAACATTTATGCATTCCTAGAAGGCAAAAAAAAAAATAGTACTTTTATAGGATTCCAAGAACAGTGCCAGTTAGCTAAATAAAGTGAAACTCACTTGTAGCATTTTAATGTTTCCCCAAAGTGGTGTTTGTCTTTAACTTTCACATCTAATGTAAACACCAGAAGTCAAATGGTAATAAAGATCCCTTTAACTGAAAGTGTCAGCAAACACTTACGTGCCACACAGTTGACTCACTGGAACCTAACTTTTTCTCCTTTTAAATTAGGTGTCCCAGTTACTCTTCAGACTTACTAAAAAATTATAAAATGCATAAAATGTAATTTATAGTGTCTGTAAATGTAAAAGAGCATCTGGTCAACTCCAAAAGAATTCAAGAAGCATCACTGTAGTGAAAATACTAGAACATTTTAATGTAGACAACTGGCTTTAAATCTCAGCTTCAGAGTGGCTGTAACAATGGACAAGTCACATCATCTTCCTTAATCTCAGTTTTCTCATCTGAAAAATGGATTTTGAAAATGCCATGCCTTTCTTTATAGGCTTTTGAGCCTCAAAAAATATCATAGGTGTGAAAGTATATTAAATGCAAATGCGACTCCTGGTAACCACTCACCTGAGCTGCTATTCAGTTTGTAAAATATTCCTGTGTCATGCCTCTCAAGAAAACCAGAAAAGAGCTTTTGTTCCATGTTAACACCATCATAAGCCCTGGATCACCAGTGCTCTGATGGTTCACAAAATGTGCTCATAGTGCTTCAGCTCTAGGGAGAGAAGAAGGCTGTGCCACTTGTTTCATTAACTGAAAGTTTGCCCATCAGATATTAAATATCATAAATAAAAACGCATGCCCAGAAATGTGAAGGAACGTTTCTCTATCATTCCTAATGAATTTAATTTTTATGCTCCTTACAGTTTATAAGATTTGCAGACTGAATGAGAAGAAGTGAGAATATTATAGAGAATATAAAAGCCAAAGGAGGGTCAGGAGAAGTTAGCTGTCAGATGCTGCTATAATATGATATTTGATCATCCAAACCTCATGTTGAAATGTGAGCCCTAGGGCTGGAGGTGGACCCTGATGAAAGTTGCTGATGAATGACTTGGTGTGGTCCTCACAGAGTGAGTGAGTTCTTGCCATTGGTTCCTGAGAGAGCTGATTGTTCAAAAGAGTCTGACACTTCTCTCTCATGCCTCCTCTCTTGCCATGCAATCTCTGCATATATTAGATCTCTATCCCTTTCTGCTATGGGTGGAAGCTTCCTGAAGCCCTCACCATGCTTCTTTACAGCCCTCAATACTGTGAAATAAATAAATCTCTTTTCTTTATAAATTTTCCTGCCTCTGGTATTCCTTTACATCAACACAAATGGACTAAGACAGATGATCACCCACTAGTAAAACAATGATTGTGCTTACATTCACAACAATGTGAAAAATGAGAATACTCTTTACCATTTTGTCATATAAATATAGATATATTCACCTTGTAAAACAAATGTTTAAACCTTAGCGATAAAGCCAAATCCCTTGCAGCTCATTCTCGATCTTGGCCTTCTCCCTAGACCTTCCTAAAGGCAACCGTGAAGTTCAATGTCCATCATCTTAGACCTTTTTCTTTGCATGTGCATACATGTATCACATATACATACTCATGGACATCAAAAATGTGCCTTCTCCCTAGAACTTCCTAAAGGCAACCATGAAATTCAGTGTCCATCATCTTAGACCTTTTTCTTTGCATTTGCGTACATGTACTACATATACGTACTCATGGACATCACACTAATCATATCATTCAGAAACATGAGTATGTAGACTAAGTTTAAGCAGCTAGATTCAAATATTTCAACTTAACTTAAGTTGGCATATGACTTTAGTAAATTGCTCAGTTTCTCTCATTCTCATCATCCTCATCAGTATCAGTACTATAACCTACCTCATGAGATTTTTGGCAAGGATTAAAGGAGTTCATGCACATAAAGCAGAAAAGCAGAAAGCTTAGAACCTAGTAGGCCTCTTAAAATAAATTTGTGTGTGAAATTCATAATGAAAAGACCCAAACATAACATCAGAAAAAAAAATAACTTGAATGACGAAATGGAATCAAGGTGACATCACATAGACACTCCATGTGAAGTATGAATGCCTTGAGGAGACCGACACATTGACTTGATTGACCTGTAACAAGAAAGAGCCAAGGTGGCTGATGGGTAGTGCTTGAGTAAAATGGTGGACAAGATGTCAGAGGAAAAGAAAAGACGAGACTACAGGCCATAGTGTGAAGTTTGGATTTTATTCCAAGTGCAAGAGATTGCTACCAAAGAGTTTATGCAAGGGAATTACCAACATTCATAAGTTTGTAGTTGGGATATGTCAGCAACAAAAGATAGATTAATAAGAGAGAAACCAGCTAGTTTATTAATAGGTGCAGGGTACATATCAATGAAAGGTAACTCATAGCAATGGCTTAAATCTCTGGCTAATATATAATCTTCAATAATGAACAATAAATTTTAGAAAAGTCATAAAAACAAAAATAAAGTAGTTTTAGGTTTCCAGAGGAAGGAAAGTATGGAAGGGCAAATATATGAGAGAAAGCTAATAAAGTAAGGATTGCTTGTAGATTCCTCTGGTGCCACATATGAGCTGATAAGAGTTGTCTCCCGTAATTATCTTCTGTTCTTCCTGGTATAGAGGGGAGGGAGACCTCTTTATAAATTTATATCCCATTTTAAGGAAAAGAGAGAGAGGGCAGAGAACTTTTCTGCATCTATTTATTCTTAATTTTCTTCAGCTCAACAATCCTTCATATTTTACGGAGTCACAGTGGAATGCGAATACTGAGGATATCCCAGCTTCCACTGGGAAAACAGTTAGGAGGCCTTTACAGTGGCCCAGTTGAAAAAAGCTGCTGCTTGTCCTCAAAAGAGAATTGATGCTGGAGAGAGATATACATATTTCAGATATATTTTGAAGCTAAATACAACTCACTGATGAATTAGTTGTGAGTAGCACGAGGAATAGAATTCTTGACTGAAGACAGTGGGAGAATAGAGGGGTTATTTACTAAATAAAGATGTGGGAAAAATAAGCAGATTAGGGCAAAAACAAGATGACACAGGACTGAGCTGCATGACACTCCAACCTTAGGAGATTGGGCAGAAAAGGCAGATCTAAGAGGCAGGGATACTATTAGGTGAGGGCCCTGTCATAGAAGTTTTAGATATAGAGTGTTTTATTATAGCAAGAGTGTTCAATTGTGTTTAAAATGCCAGTGGGTACTAATAGAAAGAGGATGGAGAAATGACCACAGATTTGGCTACCTGGAGGTCATAGATGACAGAACAGTATATGTAACAGAGTCCTTACTGGAGTAAGGAAAAGATAAGGAGAGGTAAAAAGAAAGGGGACACTGCAAGTATGAATCACTTAAAGACACTGTGCTGTGAAAAGGAGCTAAGAAATAGTTTGGAAGGGAATGTGAAGGCAAGATATTTTTTAAAGATGGAGGATTCTAGAACTTGTTTGTGCATTGATGAGACCGTTTCAATGCAAGGGGGAAAATAGCAGGAGATAGCAGAACAGAAGAAAAAGCAAAGCCCTTGAGGAAATGAAACAGGAATGATCCCAAGCAAAGATAATAGGGTTAGTCTTAGACAGGAGCAGTGACAAACCTTCTGAGACAGAAGAATTCATCTAAGTATTTACAGAGATAGGTTAATAGACTTGTGTCATGGGAAGAGGACAGTGGTTGCCTGGGTTCATTTTCTGCTGCTATAACAGAATACCAAAGACTGAGTAATTTATGAAGAACAGAAGTTTATTTGGATTTTGTGGTTCTAGTGGCTGGAAGTCCAAGAGCATCGCACTAGCATCTGGTGCAGGACTTCTTGCTGTGCTATTCAATGACTAGACAGCAAACAAGAATGTGAGATAGAGAGAGCAATGGGGCCAAACATATCTTTCATCAGGAGCCCACTCCCACAGTAACTAACCTGCTCCCATGATAATGGCATTAATCCTTTCAAGAAGGAAAAGTCTAATAATCTCTTAAAGATGCTACTTCTTAATGTTACTGCAATGGCAATTAAGTTTCTAATATATGACCTTGAAGGGGACACATTGAAACCATAGCAGTGGTCTTTCATCATTGTCTTTATTTACAAGTGTTTACATATTGACCAGCCAACTGTCTATAAGCTTCACAAGAAAAGGATCTTCTAATCTGCACACTTTGCCCTTAACCTAGTTATCTTCAGCCAGAATCTAGCTTGGCCTCCTCAAAGACCAATGGGCCTATTTATAGCTGAAAACTCCAACATGTGTCCTTGAAGACCTGAGACCTGCCTCAAACCCCATATCCTTGAGGGTGTCATTTTGAGGTCCCATGTTCTCAAATTCCTCACGCCTCTACCTGTGTCATTTTCTCTGACTAGAATGTTCTTTCCCACCCTGGATAGGGCCTTCTCTGAACACAACTTCAATTACAGGACAAATTTCCTAAGACATACTTATTGACCACAGGCTGTCACATGTTTCCACTGAAGCCTCCACTATGAATTCCTTTAGAGAATCCTATTCACAATGATATCAAACAAATAACATTGCATCACCACTACCTGATGGCTTACTTTATTCTCTCAAAAGTGGAAGTAGCATGAGGGACAGAGCCTGCTCTCATCATCAGACCCCAAGATCCAAGGCAAACAGAGTAAATGTTTCTTGAATGTTGAATAAATACATAGAATTAAGAGGAAAAGAATAATGTATACTTATATACAAACAAATAGTATAATCTCAATTAGCTCTTTGTGTTTGGAAAAATGAATTAAAAGAAGGACACTGTGTAAAACAAATGGTTAACTCCAGTGGAGGGAGGACTAGGGAGCACAGCACAATTTTTCTTCTCTTTTAAAGTTTTCTTCACTTTCCAAATCTTCTACAGTAAGCTGTTAACACTTTTATGCACAGCAACAAATAAATAAATGTAATTTGAAATATGAAATTTCCACCTTGTTCATCTTGAACACCTTCTGCAGACCTGTTTAGCATCTCTCTACCCCCACACACTTCCCTGATTGTGTTCCATTTCACATTGATAGGTGAATTCCACATTGAGAAGGTCCTAGTGGAGAACTTCTCCAGGTCTTTATTCTGACTGTCTTTGCTCTTACTTTCCTTACTGGCCAAGGTCAGCATGTTTCCTGGGGTGCCCAGCTTCCAGAACCTGCCATGGAGCAGAACCCCAAGGATGCTCCAACCCCTCCTTCCTCCAGGAAGACCTCTTCTTTCTCAAGCTTCACCAGCCCAGACAGTCAAGAGTCTTTATGTGGGGGGGTTGGAAAGGCACTGGAGAGCACATTTTTGTGCACACAGTGAGCTTTGCTTTTCCACACATCTTTTCCACATTTACCTAAAGGTGAACAACTGGCATTATCTTTTGCCTACTATGTTAAATTGCAAAATTCTATCTGGTTAAACTTTGTAGAGAATATATCTCATTTAGTTACAAAGCAGAGGTTATAATTTGTTGGGAAAGTCACCGAACAGCAAAAGTCCCAGTGCCAGAGAAGAAAGTAGGAAATTTTATATATCATCTATCCTGGAAGATTTTCCCACAGTATAGACCTACTTTTCAGTCAATAGTACAGTAGAAAGATAAATTTAAAAAAACAACTCATTCATATATTTCCTGTGCCACGAATGTGATTTGAAATGCTATTTCTAGCCTTCTAAAATTTGTGTTAATGGCCTATATGGTTACCAATATGCATCTTTATTTTATAGTTCCACGTGTAGTAATGGTAGTTTTATTTGTTTTAAAATATGATCTTGTCTTTAGTATTTATATTTTAAATTATAATTCAAGGGAAAAATAAAATATTTGGCAGCATTGAAAGAAACTGCTTTGTTTTACACATACTCAAATAATACTCAAAAAGAGTTGCTCTTGTTTTTAATCCCAGTGACATATTTTGGCAGAGGAACTTCCCACACTAAATAGTTAATCACTGGCTGTTCCTGATCTAAGAACATGTGTGAAGGAGATTTTTAATTTTCTCCCCAGTAATTTCTATACCAGGGGGCATTCAGACTGCTAATCTCTATTTCTCAGACCATCTCCCATCCCAAATAATCCTTTCAGAAGCAACATTTTAAGTGAAAAGCCAAAAGAAATTTCCAGGAAAATGAGATAGTTATGAGATCACTTGAGTGCAGCGCAATAAATCCCTATGCTCTAAACTGCAAATTTGATGCCTTCAAAAGAGCCATCAGCAGCTGGAGCATCCTTATTTAGAATAATGTTTATAAATGATTTTATCTAATTTTAATTGTCATGCATTTACAGCAATCTGTTAGCTTTTAACCAGGTTAGACATACCCACAGCTGGAGAGGACCCTCAAATCACCAGAGAACTGAAAAAAAAGAGCAAGTCAGAAAAAAAAAAATCTGCCATGGCTTCCTTCCCCCTGCTGGTCTCCAGCATGTTGTGGGAAGAAGCAGCTGCTTGGAGCATGAGCTGCCATCAGGCTCCTCCTGCAGTCTCCCATAGCAGTCACCCTCAGTAGCTTTGTGGAGCAGCCCTTAGGATCATTTAAGCAACAGGGCTCTTGCACCAGCTTTGCCTTCACTGAGTCTCTGCCCTGATGTCATCAATCCCCTGCTGATCATTCCTGAGAACATCTCCTCCATTGCCATGTGGCCACCAGAGAAAGAACACTTGGCACTAAACAAGGCAATTTGACCAATCAACAGAAGAACATTTCTCCTTTAAAAACAAAACAACATTTATTTTTTCTGCTATCAACTAATGACCTTTTTGTCTCTGTTAAAATTTAATTCTGCCTTTGTAATGCTACATTTTCCTTCAGCTCTATTTTCCTTGACTTCTACTTCTAAAAATGGACAATACAAGTGTTTTCTTCTTTTTTTTTTAATCAGTATCTTTTATTATGATATTGTGGGGTAGAGTTAAGTATTAGGTATACAAATATGCTTCGTTCAGGCACCCTTGTTGTTAAGAAGTGTCTCCCCATCCCCAGACAGATATTGAGTACCGTTAATCCCATCTCCCTTCCCCTCCCCTCCCCATAGTTTCCCACCACTGTCAGTCATTTTCTTATAGTATTACGTTTGATGTTCAAGGTTCACTATATGAGTGAGAACATGTGATACTCAGATCTTTGTTTCTGTGAGAGGTCACTCAGTATTATAGATTCTAGTTCCAT
>CAUYQG010193264.1:75-50664 GCA_963574415.1 Tarsius wallacei
TTCTTTCCTGTGTGAGAAAAACTATTTAAACTGGCACAAAATATATTTAAGAAGCATATTCTTAGAGTTACTTAGAAAAATACCCTGTCTATTCTGGCAACAGCAAAATGTATCCTTAATAGAATTCATATGGGGCCTTCAATGATCAGGATGTTTGGAGAGGAGCCAGATAGTAAGTAATTTAAACATCACAGGAAATTAAATTTTAGAATTCAATTTTGCATAAAGTTTTCTGTAATGAAAATGTCACACATAAATTATGAAGTCTGATTATATTCTTTTTTGACTTTTTAATAAAATAATAGAGGTACTTGACAGTCAAGAACAAATGCATATTTTATGTGAATAGTATTGCGTTCAACCAGCGTCCTCTGGAAATAATGGAACAGATGTTAACACTGCTCTATCAGCTATCAGGTGCTCTGTTAAACAGCTCCAAACACAAGTATTTATTAAAAAATGCTAACAGGGTTGTCTTTTAGGGTTATCTAATTGTAGGCTTAAAATGTAGATGGTTAATGTAATTAATTATACATGTAGAATTATATAGTTGGGCTATAATTTATTATATGTGTGCATATATAAATTATATAATATTCTGTTGTAAATTAATTTAATATGGGCACCGGGAATGACTTCTTGAAAATATTAAATAGTTCATAATGTGGTTATAAATCAAAACTAATCTGAATTTCCACTTAATTTTGAATTTTGAGAAGGAGGATGCTTTAACTCACTGTAGGGGACTTTGGGGGTGCTGATTGTGTTTTAGATTAAATCCACAGCCGGTAATTATTTTTAATAATATTCAACTAAAAAACGCCCCAAATAAAAAGCCTGAGCACTCTTAATTTGTTTCAGGCCAAGCAGCATTTTTCTTCAAAGCAAAAAATATAATGAACGTTTATTTTGAAAATTGACCTCCTCCATCATAACTTCAGGGCTCTACGCAGGTCTTTCTTCAGGCTCACAATGAACTCTTGCACAATGCAGAGATCATGACCTTGTGGGGGGAGAGAAGTCTTGACAATGGATGTCCTATTTCATATTTCCCTCTTTGAATCTGGGTATGACTTCATCTGCATGCTTTGTATTGAGGGGGAGGGGGTCTGCACGTATTTTAAATTTTAAAAGAGCACGACAAAGCTTTCTTACTTAATCAGAGTCATACAAAAATGTAGGCCAGGCTGTTCATCCAGAAGCTTGTATCTTCTTTTGGAAAGTAGGCCATGTCAGTTCACAGTGGAAGGAAGATGAAGATGATGCTCTGTATGCCTTCCAAAAAGGTGGACATGTTTTTGTTTCTATCTGCTTTCCTACAAGGACAAGGCCTAGGGTGACCAACTTGTCCCAGTTTGCCTGGGAACTCTCCTAGTTTTAGCACTGAAAGTCCTGTGTCCTGGGAACCCTCTCAGTGAACCAGGACAGTTGGTCACCCTAACTATGACTCACAAAAGCTTACAAACCAACATTTTAGAAGATGCATGTCAAAAGCACATGCTGCTTTCACAATGGCAGCATGAAAAAACAGAAGGTGCCTATGTTCACTGAGGCTAGGCCTCTGCCCCTCAATTGTCACCATGTGTCGGGAACTAGTACTCAGCTTTGCAAGTTAAGTCCTTAGACTTTAAAATTTAACTCATGGTTGATCAGACTCCAGGTGATGGAAGAGGCCTCCTTAGTCAGTGAATGCCAGGGAGCTCCCACTGGGTTTGCACAGGACTTTGTGGGAGTAATGAGTTTGTGTTGAGCTAAGTCACCAAGATTTGGGGGTTTGCCTGTTGTGTTAACTTGTGCCAATATAGAAATAGTCTTGAGGTGGAGTGCTGCCATTAGCAAAACCTAAAATACATAACATTGCTTTAGCCACTGGAGCGGGGGGTGAGGTGGGATGAGGAAACTAATATTGGAAGCTGAAAAGATGATGATCGCTGTTGTATTGTGACAAAATATTTTGGTAAGCTATTGCTTCTAAAAATGGAGCAGGCAGACCACTGACTAGTGAACTTGTAGTGCTATGAAAAGAGAATGAAAAACAGAACTTTAGTAGTGTGTGAGATTATTGACTGTGTTTAACAAGATATTACAAGAAAGAGATGGCTCAGGAGAAAACCGGTCAGTGTATTAACCAGAAAAGGTGCAGAAAGAGTTTGAAATTCACGTTCTTGAAATTTGGAGGAGTTGACTACTTTTAGAGCCCAAACAATAAAAGATGGTATTTAGAAAGACTTTGAGGGGGAAAATGTTTCTCAGTTGATTAACATTCCTCAAGGCAAATATTGCTCAATATGTGGACTTCCCATTCAAGTGAATTTCAGCATTCACCATGAAGCTGTGGAAAGGAGGCATGGAAGTGAGGAAGCAAAGAAGTAAATCAGATCTAAGAACTGTTGGAAAGTTCTTTGGGTGTGTGCCTATGGTCCAATGAAGTGAGAAGCAAAGAGAGTTTTTAGGAACTAGATAACTAAAGCAACCATGTAAAGACATTTGCATATTCAGAACTTAAAAAGAACCCTGGGGTCCCAACAGGAAGCAATTAGAGAAAGCTAGAATTACCGTTGCTTCAAATAGGTCCGAAGAGAATAAGGAAAAAGAAGAATCTCTTAGAGGATGAATCAAAGAAGCAAGGAGAACAATGAAAAAAGAAACTCCTCTTAGAACATGGAGCCTCCATTCTGAGGGTAGGAGGGCTTCCCAGTGTCTGCCCAGCTGGCTTCCAGCATTGCTGCAACTCATGACCGCTGTGTGTCATCATTCACTGGTTTCTTTTCAGGTGTTAAGTATTTACACATGCCTTTGAGGGTGGGAATGAATGAACATCCATATATATGGAGAGGAAGTAGATAACTTCTCTTTTCCAGATCAGGATCAGGACCAAGAAAATTAGCAACTATTTGGATCTGATGGAGAGACAGTTGGACATCACCCAGAAAGACTGAATTTTGACTTCAGTGCAGCAGTAGATAGATAGGACTTTGATTTGTCTCCCTTGTGGAGGAGATAGTATGTATTTTGTGTTGGAAGAAGGAAGCAAGTAAATATTTGGTGATGAGAAGGGTGGATCATGGCAGATATAGCAAATGATGATCAAATAGTCCATGAGCTCATTTACATTTCTCTGCAGTTAGATTGGGCATGTGATTATTTAGTGGAAGTGGTCTATTCCTGCAGGTAGCCATTCTGAATCTTTTCACACCAATTTGTTTTTGTTTACGGTACTTTAATTTCACACGATAGTTCCAAAGTTGCCTCTACATTCCAGTATATATCCTGCTTGGAGCTTGCATCACTGCCATTCACTATCAGTAGCTGCTATGCTGTTTTTCTGGTGATAATGTTATCCAGCACTTAGGGACCAAAACTTAGTTATAATTCTGTCTTGAACAGGCTTCTCCCTAAATCTACCCATCCTGGAAACAGATTCTTGCTTTTATGTCTTTGCCATTTTTGGAATCAACTAGAAATGCTACACACAAACTTGAGAGATTTCATTACCTCCACAGTATTGTCTATTTTAAGTCCTCACCATATTTGTCAACTGGGAAACTTCGCCTCAGTGAGCCTTGCAGAGAATGTGATTGGCTAGAATTATAAGTTTTCAGTTTTGAGCCACTTCTCCAAAATGTTACCCTAAGGATTTCAGCAATTCTATTTTTTGGCCTAGAAAGAAGATGACTCACTCAACCAGAATCTGTTCTTAAGTAAAAAAAAGTCACAAGAGAGACTCTTGCTGATGTGGTGGCCAAAAGGAAGACTCTTATCCAAGTAATTGCTTCCTGACCTCCAGGCCTGGAGCTCTAATTCTATTGACGTCTCTGGTTGTCTAGAATAATGCAATCGGCCTTATCTGAAGGTGTACATTCCTCTTTCCTAAACTGCCTTCCGTAGACATGCATGTAAAACTGTCTTTATTTATGGATCATTGCAGATAGGACTAGGCATTCCTCTTCCTCTGACCTACTAATTCCCGTGTGCTACCATCTTCACTCTTTGCCCAGCAGCTAAGAGAGAAGCTAGCTAAGTTTGTGTCTCTAAGGGATAGCACTAGGAAGATGGGCAACGAGGACAGGCCCCAGGACCAGTGCTAATGTCCATATAGGGTGGAAGCTGTCATGAAGAGGCCAGGTCAGCACTATGACTGGATGTTTCTCCTATAATCTGGTATGTAAGTAGGATGGTTTCCTACTGGGACTATTGGGTGTGCCCCGAATTCCTTTCTCTTGTGCTGCCAGGGGATGAGTTATGACTTCTGGTGGAGAAGGTAGGTGGTGATGAAAAGGAACAGGCTTTGTACTTAAATAACTCAGATTCCGCAGATATGGGCTATATCATTCCACACTTATCACATGAATGCAAGTAAAGGTAATCACAGCAGATTTTCATTATCTGAGTATTCAATATCGAGGTCTCCTTAGTTTTGACTAAATGTTATTGTACCATAAAACACTAATAAATTGAACTCCTGTAAAATTAGCCCCACTCAATAGTAGTGTCTGTCTCTGCTTGTGGCATCAGTATCCTGCACTGTTGGTTCTGGTTGGTTTTCTCATTTGGCAAACAATTGACACTCACATGAAAACACGAGGGAAATTGATGGCAGAGGGAAATGGAAAATGTTGCAAAAGGTATGAGATTTCACGAAGTTGATAAAAGTGATGCTGGAAATATCATTGACAAATGAGGGTCTGTAACCATAGACATGCAAAAGAGAATCATTGAAATCTCAATATTTTTCTTGAAAAAATTACTGAAGCTCTTGGATATGTTTGTGACAATGACCTTTCTCCCTAGGATCTTCTGGGCATGTATAAGGTAAAGACTTCTGTTATTTTGCTGTTAGTTTGGATGGAAAAGTTGTATTAAATCCAAGTAAGCCACACTTGATCTATTTTTGTTCCTTCTGAGAATTAGCAACTGGTTGCAATGATGATCTATATTATATTGTACAAAACTTATTTTTATAATTTTAGTTTTATTTCTTTTTCAGGTTAGAGTTACAATAGAATTTTTATCTCCTACTGTTTATTATGTGCCCCTATTTTAAGGGGACTTAAAACCTTTCAGGTCCCAGGAAGGAGGACCTTCTGTATTTGTAATAATGGAATGGAAGTTATTTAATTTCATTTTCATAAAAAGCAACCCAAATACATATAGAGCAGGTAAAAATACAATATGCAATTCCAAAAATATATAAATAAAATATTAAAAATATATGTACAACATTCCTGTCTTTATAAGGTATGCTCTTAAAAAAATTTAATAGTATTTATCACATTGTTTGCCACTTACATTTTCCACTTCCAAGGCTCTGCACCCTCAGGTTTCTTGTCAGCTGATAGGCAATGTCTCAGTGTTTAAATAATCCTCTGTTTCCTCAGTCACTTAAGTGGAGCTGCTTACTTGAATTTTTCTGATGTGATTCTTTCTTATTTCTCAGGAGCTGACCACATGCCCTGGTCCTGAGTGTTGGAGTAAACTCCTTATGCTGGTTTTCCACAAAGTAATGCGGTGGAAAACTTAAGTTAAAAGTCAAAACCCTTTTTGTTGGGTTTGTGAAAATCACTTGTCAGGTAAGGCCTTAGTTTCATAATCTCTAAAACAGGGTTAACATGATTCTTTTATTCCTGTTACATAGTTGTTGCGAGACTCAAATGAGATGATGACTATGTTTCAGTGACACCTTATACACTGTAAAAAAACGAATGTTGATGGAGCTTCTATCAGGAACCTGGCACTGGGCTGAGTGATTTATAGACTTTATCTTGTGGTGGTATGCAAGATTTAGATATTAGTATTATAATGCCGCATGCCCATCCTAATCGTCTTTGATTATTGTGAAGCAAATTCCCTGCTCTAGTTCTTTGACCCTCACAGTGGAGACCTCCAATCCCATTATGTCTTCCTGAGTTGTTTCCAATAGACTCACTCAGGCTGTCCGAGTGAGTAACTCAGTATAACCCTGTGACCTTGGGACACAGCCTGTCCAAAGGGAAGACCACCCAGCAACTCAGACTCCAGAGTGCTGAGCCATCTCTTAGTGCTCTTTCTCTCTCACCACCCTTCCCCCAGCCCAACTTCCAGCAAATTTAAAAGATCTGTCAATTCCACCTTTGTACTATCCCTTGAATCCATTTCTACTCCATCTCTTCTTTACTAGTGGCCTATTTTAGGTTATTGTTAGGTCTCACCCAGATGCCCCTTGTAGGATGGCCAGTGAGTTGGCCTTCTCTGAGGCTTTAAGGCCCCTGCTGGTGGGAGTTGGCACTCCTGTAGGCAGCTGGAGAAGCAGCAGGGCCAGAGTAAGAATCCCATCTGGGACCTGTGTCTCAGAATTCACTTTGACATAGATTTCTGTTTCCTTAGTTCTAGGGTGATGCCCAGGGGGTGACATGGCAGCATGAGTTAGGAGGCTTTAGTTTCCTCATAATTTTCATTTTTTCATAACCTGAACAGATACAGTCCAGGTTTACCATGCACATACAACTTTAAGCCACCAACACTCTTTCCAGTTAGATCGCCACTCCTGAGCTCCCACAAATGTAGGGATTCCAGAGTCATGGAACCCACTCCTGCAACTGGATTTACCTGGCATCTTCAGTGGGTAGGTTGACCTATTCTGCTTGCTAGATCCAGCTTTGTCATTTGCTTTTCCTCTCCTGACTGTCTTTTTTTAAGTTTCAATCTCATTCATCCTCTAGACTCCTGACTTCTTCAGTTACCTGTGGCCTACTCCAGATCCCTCTGGTTCCTCCTTCATTGAAGGGACAGGGGTTTACTGTAGAATTAGACTTTAAAAAAATGAAGTTTGGAAACAGTTGATTTTAAAACTATTTTGAGTATTTTTCATTTAAACCAAGTAAACACACACATACATACACATATGTGATTACTGAATCTAATGTTCACATAAACAATACTAACACCAGCACGTGTGATGCATTTGATATTTTTCTATTCTATTCTATTTTTTTTTAAAGTCACTTCTGACCCACCAACTGCTCCTGATTGATTGAAGGAGTTCAACTTGCTGTTTGAAAATGCTCTCCTAGGGAAAGCTTTTGTGGAAAAAGTGGAACTGAACTGGGTGGGGCCTTATTTATAATAGTAACCAGGGTTTGATATAAGTTTTAATTGTGTTCATCTCTTCTTTTACAGAGTATGTATAAGTGAGTTGGAAAGGAAAATCCCAATTCATCTCTTTTGGTAGCGTGAGTCTGCAGAAGAACAATTTAAAGAAATGCTTATTTTTCAGTCAAAGTATTTAGAGTAAATTCATCAGGCGTGTTGTCTCTGTTATCCATAATCAGGGATTAAAAAGTGCAGCAAGAGTGCTGTGGGTTATTCTGCCATCTCCATGAACTGCTTTCCCAGTACTGTCAGTCTTGTTGGAGAATTTGAGATGGGAATGTGGATGGCTTTAAGGTCCTCAGCTCTAGGTTAGAAGAGTTAGTAGAGGGGATAAAGCTTTGCTCTCAGCCTGAGAGGGGATCTTCAAGGGAGCTTGACAATGATAGTTGATGAAGTTAGATCTAGAAGAACTCTACTTACAAAGAACTTTGTATCCCAGGGGTCCTTAACACTGGGTCTACTGTGGAATTGCCTGGGAAATTTTTATTGATTTATTTTTTAACATTTGATTATGGAAAAATTCAAACCTATATGAAAGTAGAAAGAAAAATATACTGAATTCCCATGTACCCATCACTCAGCTTCAACTATTGTCAACTCATGAGCAACCATATCTTCTCTATACCTTACACACTTCCCACACCTGCTTTATTATTTTGAAGTAAACTCCAAAAAATAATAGAATTTCACCCCTGAATACTTCATTTCTTATCTCTAAAGGACAATGACTTCACTTTTTTTTTTTTTTTTAGTTGGAGTCTCATTCCATCACCCAGGCTGGAGTGTAGTGGCATGCTCATGGCCACCCCAGCATTGACCTGCTGGGTTCTGGCGGTCCTTTCACCTCAGCCTTCCAAGTAGCTGGAACTACAGGCATGCACTACCACGCCCAGCTAATTTTTTAAAATTTATTGTAGAGACAAGGTCTCACCAAGTTGCCCGGGCAGGTCTCGAGCCTTTGAGCTCAGGCAATCCACTTGCCTCAGCCTCCCGATGTGCTGGGATTATAGGCTGAGCCACTGAGCCCAGCCGACTTCACTTTTTAAACAAAATTACAATACTATCACCACAATAGAGAGATTTTGAAGAATTCCAAATGCCTGGATCCCAGGTCAATTCAATCAGAATATCTGGGGATGGGTATTGGTGTTTTCATAAAGTTCCAAGGTGAGTCTAATGTTATTATCACTCTTGGTTTAGGGGCAGAAATTGCATGGTCAGTACTAAGGACTTTTATGGAGGATGCTCATAAGTAGGTAACAACTACAGTGGATGCCTCTGTTGGGTCCTCTTTTCTTTGTCCGCTGTTACCCTTAGCAAACCACCTCAGTTCAGACCTCACCTCTCTATAGATAATTCCAAATATCATCATCTTCTAGTCCTGACCTGACAGTCTGCACTCCAGTCTCAGCTATCTCACTTGAAACAGAACATTTTTATTAGTATGTTCCATCACCTAAACCTTAATATGCTAAAAACAGACTTTTTTCTCAGTTCCCCAAAACAATCTTCCTCTCTCGATGGCTCCATTTCTGTCATCAGGAAGGTTATGATTTTGGCTTTTCCTTGTCACTCATATGCCAACCAGAACCCAAATCTGTCAATTTTTCACATTTGATGCAGCTCATATCCATCCTGTTCTTTTCATTCAATGCTCACCCCCTTCAGTCCCCTGTCTTTTCAGGCTACGTTATTGCAATAATGTCCTAATTTGTTCTTTTTCTCTGCTTCCAACCCACTCCATATTCTGAAGCCATGCGTATCTTCTTCTTTTTTTTTTTTTTTTTTTGAGTTGGAGTCTCACTCTGTCACCCAGACTGGAGTGCAGTGGCCGCTCCTGGCCACCTCAACCTCGACCTACTGGGCTCTGGCGATCCTTCCGCCTCAGCCTTCCAAGTAGCTGGAACTACAGGCGCGCACTACCACGCCCAGCTAATTTTTTGACTTATTGTAGAGATGAGGTCTTGCTTGCCCAGGCGGGTCTCGAACCCGCGGGCTCAGGCAATTCACTCACCTCAGCCTCCCAAAGGCGTGGGATTACAGGCTGAGCCACCGAGCCCGGCTAATGTGTATCTTCTTAAAACACAGTTATAACAATTCATTTACCTAATTAGATAAACCATAAATGAACTGCCATTATTTATCGGGTATGTCTCAACTCCTTCATCAGGTATTTTAAATTCTCATTATTGTATTATCTCTTGAAAGACCCTTCACTTTAGACATAGAGTACACTAGTCTAGAACCTGCCATATACATCTCACTTTCTCACCTTTGTTCATGCCATTCTCTCTTCTCTTACTACCCTATTTATTCTACCTTATCCTACTCGACACCCACCCTACCCTTCCCTACCCTTCCCTACCCTGCCCTATCCTGCTCTACTCTACCCTATCCTATCCTATTTTATCCCATCCTACTCCACCCCATCCCATCCCATCCCATCCTATCCAATAGATCTCAAGTTCTTCCTCCTCCAAGAAAATCTCCTCACAATCTACAATGACATCTTGATCTCCTATAGCACTTATTATAGACAGCTTTTATTGTTCGTTGCCACGTCATATATATACATTCAAAACATACATGTATATGTATTTTATTCAATTTCTGCCCTAAAGAACCAGAAACTTTGTTTAATATTACGTTTTCATCATATCAGCCAACATCATATTTTGTATACAGTAAAAGATATAATAGATCTTCAATACATATTGATTGATTGATTTTGATGTACTCTCTAGAGTATAACACTGCGTTTTCAGAGACCCATCATTAGCAGGGGAAGAACGCATCACATGGCATCTTCAATAATAGCTTGATTGATTTTCTATTTGTTGTTCTCAATTGATGATGATCACTCCAAATTTGATAATTGTTTGTTATCTACTAGAGACACCACAGGCAGAGTTGAAGAATGACCTCATACAAATGAAATGCAAAGTGCTTCCTTCTCTCAAAGGCAGCATAAGCACCAGAGGCCAAAATTACATCTCTGTTCTACAAGTGGGACCTTGGGCAAGGTACTTCCTTGATGCTGGTATCTTCCCCTGTGAAACTAAGGGGTAAAGACTAGACTACATGCCCTCTAAGTTTCTTTTCAACCAGAATATTTTAAGAATTGAAGGCACTTTCTGCTCCTTGGTGCACAGTGGCTGCCCAGAACTTGAGTTTGGAAGAAGAATAATGGAGGCACTACTCATGGAGGACTTATGTTTCAAAGGCAGCTGAAAAGGTAAGGATTGAGTATGGTCGAAGTTGCCTTCAAAAGTCTTTTAGGTACTTTTCCTGTGATTGTACATCAGGTGAAGAACTGAGATTGGTTCACATTTAGGAGACATAATAATAAGCAAAACAAAACAGAACTTTAAGCACTAGAGATCCATTCAACAGGAGGCGATCACAACGAGAATGCTCACAAGACCTGGGGCAGCTGTGGAACAGCAGATCTAAGACTTCAGCCACCAGTTGTTGGATCCATGTGCACTGTGCGGAATGGCAATTGGTGTGGTCTTCACCATAAAATGTTTCCCTCTCTCTCTCTGGTGTGTGGATGAAATTGCTCGAGTTAAGTGACCATGTGTGTAATATTAGGGTCACAGCTACCACTTACAGACCAGACCATGCTTCTGAAAGGATTAGGAGAAGCCTATCATGTCTTAGAGGCAAAATTCACTATCTTTTTAAAAATTCGGTGCTAAGGGAAGCATTTTCCCCTCCCCCTGCTTCTGCTCTGCATCTCTTTTGGAAAGCAGCCAGTCCACCCTCTGATTCCTTCACAAGGCCAAAGAAATGCCAATTCAGCATTGAGAGCCATCGGGAAGTGATTGAGAGGCTGGCAAAATCCCAGATCTCCTATTTAGGACTGAACAGTGTGAGGGGGGTCTCTTTATTTCTCACAGAGAAATGTCAAGACATTGTATCACTCAAATAGCAAACATTGCAGAGGAATGGACGTGTGGGTTTGGATGTAGCTTCTGGACTAATTTAATTTGGTTATCACTGTTCATTCTTTTTGATACAGGAGACTCATTTCTGAGCATCTGCTTTGAACTTCTGAAGACAAGAAAATCCCAACAGTTCCCAGTTTTCGCCACAACCATTCTCACATTCCAAACTGATGAATCTAAGTATGAGGAGAGGGTAAAATTATAAAGAAAAAAACAAATCCAAAGTCTTTAGACTAAGTTTTTTTTTTTAATTAAAGAGTGAAGAAAATTAAGTACGTGCTTAGACTCTCAGTTTTATTTGGGACTTAATGGATTCAATGTAAGCCTAGATAAAGCTGGAGACTAAAATACTTAGGTTATGGAGTTTGTTTAGCAATAGGAATGCACAGTGTTTGGATTCTAGAACTTGACCCACAGAGGCTGGTGCTTAGGTGAGTTTAGCACAAACACCACACATGTGCACTCTGCTCTGAGATGAACTTTCTCTTCTCTCTGATGCCTTCCCACCCCTGCCTTCACTCTAGGCCTCTGTCCTATCCCTATTCCCTTCCAGCTCTTACCTCACAGTCAACTAATCTCTGTAAAGTTTAGCCGAGAATAGCTTAAGGCGTTTTTCTCCCATTCAATAATTCAAACTTCAAAAGACTGACTCCCAAACAGACGCTTTTCAGGTGTTAGAGGTGATATTTTGAGACACAGATCCCTCACCAGCATTCCTCATAGAAGGACCACTGTTGAGTTATTCACTCTCCTTGCTCATAGATAATTGCACTAAAAGTGCTTCCTTGCCAGAATAATCACTCCTCAAGGGCAGAGACAGTGCTCACCATTCTATCTCCAGGACACAGCATGGTGCATGACATGTAAAATGTGTTCAAACAAAGAGAGAAACTGAGGAAGGTTTTAGAGTCAAAGAATGGTGGAGCTAGGGAGGCTGCTTGGAACTCCTCTGGTGCTCCCTCCAACCACAGATGAGAAGAATGACTAGAAAAGGTAAGGGCACAGAGAGTCCAGTCACATATTTCTTTTCTAAGTAGTTAAATAACTTCCTCAAGGTCATATAACTAAAACGAAGCAGAGTCAGGATTTGAATGTAAAATAGTTGTTCCTAAGCTTAGTACTCTGCTTAGGTATATTATTTTTTGCATTATTTCATACTTCTAATATGCTTTTATGGTTAACATTTTTATCCCCATTATAGACTGGGAGACCAAGCCTCATGGAGTGTAAGTAACTTGCTCAATGTCTTGGGGCTGGCCAGTGACAGAGCTGGGATTGGAACTCAGACCTCAGACCTGTCTGATTCCAAAGCACATGTTCACCTTGTCTCATCCACCTGTCTCCTAGGAAAATGCTTTGAGATAAATCACTAATCAGGTCCAAGATTACAAAGCTTGTTAGAGGCAGAGACAACATTAAATTGAACGGCACCTGACCCCAATCCAGTTTGGGGTGTCACTGACTGGTTGTAAATGAAATAACTCTCTGGGATTCCATAGTTGTCTTTGTTGTACTGGTTCATTTCAAACACTGGACAGTGACAACACATCCGTTCAATAGCTACTGAAGGAGGCCTTATTTCAAGACCCCACTCTTTAGTTGTCATGGGAATGGACCTGAGGTTTTCTTTTTTTTAGGGGTCTTTCCCATTGACGAGTATGTCTTCACTCATTTCTCGGCCTCTTCTGCTCTGAATTGGCAGCTGTTCTGGAAGAATGATTTTACTGTTGAAAGGCCTTCGCAAAATCCTTGGCATAAGTTGAGACTGTTTTTAAAAAAAGATAGTCATTTTGGTGTTGCTTTCTTGTTTGTGTTCCACATAAATTTGGCCTGGCTTCTTAAGGGATTAGCAATCTGATCATGTTACCACTCAGCTTAACGTCACTGTTGGGTCCCCACTGCCTACAGAATAGAGCCCAACAGAGACACTTCTTGCAAATCCTACCCCCCAGGTTTGTTCCCCTATGCTCCCAGCCATGTATCCCTTGCTTCATTCATATGAATTTTCTGAATTTTCTGGGCTCTTCCATGACTATACGCACAGCATTTCTCCATCTCTGATGGGTCCATCCCAACTCATTTTTCAAAACCTAGCTCAAATTCATCACTTTTGTAGTGCCTTTCTCAATGCCTGCAGGGCAGTGCTAGTGACCTCTGGGCTCTCTGTAGAGTACTTTGCACAAATCTTTCTGACAAGGGAAGCCTCAGGGCACCAGGTTTAGGAGCATCTATTTTGCATTCAAATCCTGATTCTGCCTCTTTTGGTTATATGACTTTGAGGTAGTTACTTAACTTCTTAAATCTTAGTTTTGTAATTTAGAAAATAGGAATAATAATAATGCTACCTCATGAGGCCATTGTAACGATGTTGTTGATCTGTATAGGGTGCTTAGCACAGTGTCCCCGGACACACACACAGTAGGTAGGTGCTCAATGAATCACACTCTCATTGTGATGAGGCTATTTTTTTCTTTACCTGCCTGTGTCCCCCTACTAGGTATTTTTTTGTTTTTGTTTTTGTTTTGAGTTGGAGTCTCACTCTGTCACCCAAGCTGGAGTGCAGTGGCTGCTCCCGGCCACCGCAGCCTCGGCCTGCTGGGCTCAGGCGATCCCTCCGCCTCAGCCTTCCAAGTAGCTGGAACTACAGGCGCGCTACCACGCCTGGCTAATTTTTGATTTATTGTAGAGATGAGGTCTCGCTTGCCCAGACGGGTCTCGAACCCGTGGGCTCAGGCAATCCACTCACCTCAGCCTCCCAATGCGCGGGATTACAGGCTGAGCCACCGTGCCAGGCTTCTAGTAGGTAATAAACTTCCAGAGGACAGACATTTGAGTCTTCTTCCTTGAGTTTTCCCCTGGCGTATGATTGGAAGGTTGGCTACATGAGCAAGTGACCGATACTGTTGATGAGGGCCCCATGCTTAGGAAGGTCTCATGCTTGGAGTTTAATGCTCTACAATTGCTTCTTGAAATTCCTAATAATTTTACCTTTGAATTTGCATTTGCCTTTGAGTTAGTGCAAGTGAAGTTCAATGGGGACAACACTTGGTGCCTGGGTGCACACTGCCTCCCTACCTCTCCAGGAAGGACTCTCTTGCCTGCTCCCTGGCCTCTGGTTCCCTGGCCCCATCTAGCCTATGCTTCCCTGCATGTCCCAAGACTGCTGCTGCCCTCTGCCAGAGCTGCTAACCATGTTATACTGCTGAGGTAGGCAGACACTCACATTCTACGTCACTATGAACCCCCAGCAGGGCCTGGGCATAGATGGTGAAAGCTTGGAGTTGGGTGTGTGCCCCCATAGGGTCTCAGGTGGGGCAAGGCAATAGCCATCTCTTTCCCAGGTTGGCAATTCCATGGAGTGCTGGGTGGGTGACTCAGGGGGGCCTCTCACTCAGTACTAGATTCAGGTACCTGTACATTCAGTGCCAAGGTTGCAGTCCCTTGGTGGGAGGGAGTAGCCATCCATGTGCTCTGGGGTGGCTGACCTATGGGAAGGGCAGATTGACTTCAGTGCCCTGGCTGAGGCCCCAAATTTTTATTTTGTACTCAGCCCACAAATTATATAGCCAGCCCTGCTTATAGGTGCTCAACAGCAACAACAAAATGTATATTGAAGAAATGTAAGGTGAGAAGCCAGAGATGGTGGAGAGAAGAAGGAAGAAGATGGCATCTGAGAACACCGGGCTCTTTATCAAAAATCACAAGCCCAGAAAGGCAGATGGCAGGCAATTAGACAGCTGGAGAGCTAGAAGGGAACGTGCTATTTCATAGTCCAACCTATAATGATATTGTTTTTCCATGTTCAAATACACGGTTCATTTTCCCTTTCTTAATTCAGTTTTACTCACTTTTTCCTTCCACTCAGATCTATCCCAAGACCCCAAAAATATCTTCTGTTTTCTTTTACCAGGATGAAACAAGGATCTACATTTGGAAGATGGTGAAATAGCGATAAAATCTCATTAGAAAGAATTCCTTATCGTGAATATAATAACTGTGCTCAGACATGTTAAGTGCTTTCTCTTTAGCAGTCACTGTTCATAATGAAAAAGCAACGGGTGATAAATTCTCGGCAGCTTTCAACACAGTCTTTTCAGAGAACTTCCCACGGGTGAGGGGAGAGAGGAACTCTGGCGGAGTGCTTTCCAGATCTTTTGCTCTGCTTCTAGCAGCTATCTCTTCCTTGTCCTCCATCTCTGAACCCCCATAAACATCCCAATCTCTAATTACTGTGCCAGGAAAGTTAACTTTGGCTGCTATAATTTTTTTCCCACATGTTATATGACTTGATAAAAGGGAACTGAGGTAAACTGGGCTGTATCATATCAACAAATTCAACAAATGTTGATTGGGACCCACTGGATTCAAGCTTCTCTTCATTTGCTAATTCGGTTCTGGAAAGAGAGAGACACACACATACACACACAAACACAGGCACGCACACACACAGACCAGGCATCAATTTGCCATCGTCTTCAGTGTATGCAGACTGGGCATATGATTTATAGCAGAACACTAATTAAAATGAAATCATTGAAAAATATTTGGGAGCGCAGCGGAATTCTTCATAACAGGGTGTGATCTATAGCAGACAATTAGAAGCATACATCAAGTCATCTGACTTGCCCATTAGGGAAAGGTGGGAGGGGGTGGGGGGAGGCAAAAACGAGGGCGAAAACAGAGGCTGTTTTGCAAGTTTCATATCCAACAGTCCTCTCTCCCCACAGTGCTGAGTAAGCCTACAGTTCCACCTCAAAGATTTTCCAGCCTGAATTTTTCAACCTTTTCCCCAGGTCTCTGCCAGCCCAAGTTACCAGCTCCTATTCTGCCCCCCATTCCTTTCTTTTCCCCCTCCACTCTTTCTCCCTTCTCTCTTTGTCCTCCCCTCATCTTTTACAACCAGGGACAATGTGTGAAATGCTAAATGTGCCATGTACCTCCAGGCTCAGCCGCATTTCATGTGCTGCATGTTTTTACATTAATTTATCAAAACACAAACATAGCAAAACTGCAATGCTAATATAAAGTCTATAGTCTGTCATTAAAAAAAAAAATGTAAAAGCACCCAGTGAAAATACACAAAACAAACCCGACCAGCATTCATACTGCTTTGAAAATAAAGTGGGATTTGTTTGCAAGGATTTAAATTGGTAAATTATTTGAATTTCTCCACCCCTGGGTGAATGATTTAGATGGCCTTGACCCCAGCCTGACTGCAGGGATTAATGTGGGATAATGATTGCTGAGGCTATCATTGCAGCCGGCATCATTAATTATCCTTATTGATTGCAGCTTTCAAAGATAAAGCATTATGCTGACTGGAAAATACCCTCTTCCTGCAAGGTCAAGGCTAAAATAGGGAAGCTAAATAATTGCATTAACAAACAAAGAAATAAAAATAACCTCTCAGAACATTGTGTAATTAAGATCCAATTACAACGTTTGTTCTTGTTTACAAAATGACAGAGTTCTTCTTGTCAAGTCATTTTCCCGAAAATTGCTTCAGTACATGATAATCGCATTATAGCAGGTAACCAGAAGGGAGCATTAAAAGGGGGATCAGTTTCCTTGGATAGCTGCCACTGAGCTTGCTGTCTGACTCACCTACGAAAGTGTGAGGGCCCCGAGGGACTCGTCTAAAAATACTAATGATATGTTAAATGAAGGGGGTTAGATGGAGGAAGTAATAATTGGGCCTCAAATCCTATTATATTTCTTTTGGATGGTGTAATGGAGCTTAGAGATATCCCAAGGATGTTATCGCCGCCCACGTCTTTCTCTACCCCCCCTCTCTGGCCACATCATCTCCATTGCTGTGAGAATCTTGGCTCCAAAGCCCTATTTGGTTGTAAATTTCTCTGGTGAAGGGGATCGGTATTACAACTTCTCTGCTATTGATCAGATTTTTGATTTTTTTTTTTCTTTTTTAAACAAGAGTCTTTTAAGCATAAAATCCAAAGCAATGAGTGGTTTTTCTGTGCAAAAATATTTCAAACATATTGCTTAGGTTTTTCCTCCATCAAAGGTCTTCTGCTATTGTTCTGAAGCAGCCCTATTAAGGTCTGTTTAGAAAAAGGATGGGCTTGGGGTACTGAGAGCTGGTGCAGGAGTGGTGAGTCCACTCTTCAGCAGTGGGGTTTGTGGCCAATGCCAGGCATTTGGCCTCTTGGGGACATAGTTCCTTCATCTGAGAAAGTGGGGTTATTAATACCATCCTGCCTTAGGATGAGTTGAAAACTAAGAACATAACAACAATAAAACCCTGCTATATAAACAATTTCTTATGTAGTAGAATTCCTTAAGTTAAAGATGTTGTCAAAAGAAAGGGTGATGCTTTATACTTTATTTAATGAGAGGTGGGTGGTGGGGAGTGGGGTGGACAGTGAGAGAATGAGTGAGAGAGAGAGAGAAAACCATTATTCATTACTCTCTTACAATGGGTTAGACACAGTGCTGAGCATTTTAATTATTTTGTTTAATCCTCACAACTGCTCTGTGAAAGATACTATTATTATTCTCATTTTATAAACAGATGGGAGAAGTTGAAGCTCAGAGAGGTTAAGTAATTTTCCTGCTAACACACAACTGAGAAGGAGTGGAGCAGAGATTTAAACTCAGGTCATGACTGGTTATGAAATCTGTGTACTTTTTAATCTATGTATGTCCAGGGAAAGACTATATTTCCAGGCTTACACCTCTGCCACTTAAACCCAGCCCCCTTTTCAGCTTCCTCTACTAGTCTCACACATTCTACATTTCTTAATATAGACAGGAAAGATGGATACATTTTTGTTGTAAAAATTCACACAATGTATGAGTTTATAGGATAAAGCGTGAAAGGCCCTTGCCCCCAAACCTTATACCTCTAGCTGTAGCCACAGTTAAGAGTCTGGTGTGCATTTTTTTAATACCCTTCTTTTTATTTTTGTATACTTAGAGGTATATATTTTATTTTTTATTTTACATATAATGGGATTATAAGTTTTATTCTGCAACTTGTCTCTTTTCCTTAAGAGTATACCTAAGAGAGATTTCCAAGCAGTATATTTAGATCCATCTGTTTCTTTATAATGACTTTGTAGACTTCCAGTGTAGGAATGTATCATAATTTATTTAACCTGCTTCTTACTTCGGGGCATTTAGGTTGTTTCCAATTGTACAATTACAGTCAATGCTGCAATGAACATCTGTGTACATCTATCTTTGTGAACACATGTGAACATTTCTCTAGGTTGTATTTCTGGAAGTCAAATCTCTAGGGCAAAAGATATATACATTGTAGACTTTGATAGATAATGAAAAATTCCCCCTCAAAAAGACGGTGCCAATCTACAGTACCATGGAATGTGCACATTATGGAATGTTCCTGTTTTCTTCCATATTCACATGGACTGTTATTAATCCTCTAATTTTTCTGCCATTTTTTGATGAGAAATTATGTTTTATTATGCTTATAAATTACATTTTACAGTGAGGCAAAATATTTTAATATGTTTATGGGCCATTTTTTAATCTTTTTGTAAAGCAACCATTCAAGTACTTCATTTTTCTATTGAGTTATTTAATAGACAGTTGTCTTTTTGCTGTTATTGTTATCAAAACATCCTAGAATCCTGGCCTGGCCAATTTGTTGTTCTTGCCTAAGTCACTGAAGCTTGAGGAAATGATACAAAACCATAGAGACAGTTGATTAATATTCCATAGCAGCTCTGCTAGTGCCAGTGGCTGTGTCCTCACCACACTGTTTCTGATTGTCTAACTTTCATTTGTTTTTTGCTTAAGCTCCAAGCTTTCCATCAATATGGTGAGCTACCCCATGGCCTTCCAAAACATTCTTTTTGCTTAAGTTAGCGAGAGATGGTTTCTGTTGATTGCAGCAAAAAACTCCAGACGTTATAGCAATTAACAAGAGAGTGGATCATAGTCAAAAGATCCTCAAGGAGATGAGGAAGATCTGGAATTGGTTATGTAGCTGAATGGTGACGAAGGCAATGAAAATTATATTGGTATCCAAAGGTTTGAATTTGGCAGTATCTGGAAAGTAGTGAAACAATTGTGGATTATGTAAAATTATTTAAATGATTGCTTGTGGTACACTGGAATGAAGTGTCTAATGATGATAAGACTGTGGAAAACCATTTTGCTATTGCCACAAGGTGGTATGAGGAGACATGAGCAATTCAAAACTTCCAGTAGGATAGGTGCTCCAGTGTCCTGGGTAACTTAAAGAGAAAGAATAACAAACTCAAGTCTCTGAAGTTTTAACTCAAGGCATTGGCCTGAAGCTGAAAGACTTACTAGGATTAGCCTAAAAGACGTTAATTTCTGAACTGATATAGCTCAATATCAAATGAAGGTTTGAGGCCTATGAGCTGCCAAAATTATAATATCAACTGAATCCATAGCTTTATTGGGTGTTTCATATGAAAGCTAAGTAATCAATCAATAAAAAAACCAAAGAGAACTGGAATAGGGATATACAAGAGATTTCAGAAGACTTTGGATTATGCCGAGCCCCGAATTCCCCACCTCCATGATCAGATGTGGCTTTTATAACATTTTCACCTGAGAATGGAACCTATTGACACTCATCATTCTTATCATTCTCTCCTCCATCCATTGCCTCTACTCACAAACTTGGGGCTGAGTGCCAGAGTATGACTTGGGGCCAATTACCAAAGCAAACATGTGAGTAGATGAACTTGCACACCAAAAATGAATGACTGAAAATAATAATTAAATAAATAAGAATTAAAAATTCTTATTGCTATATGATATTTTATTGTATGAATATGCAACAATTTATCTATTGTTATGGACTTTTGGATTATTTCCACTTTTAAGATAATATGACAAATTCTATGCATATATATAGTTTATAGTGAACTGCATTTTTATTGGGAATGCACCAGGGAGAGTATGTATGTTTGATTTTAGCAGATAAGAGTTTGTGAAAGAGCTTGTACTAATTTACATTTCCACCAGGAGTGTTTGAGGGTTTCACTTGCTCTGTATCATTCCTCACCAATACATAGTATTGTCAGTCTTTTTCATTCTTATATCCTGGTGGGTATATAGTGATTTTACTGAGGTTTTACCTTGCATTTCCCTGATGACTGAGATTGAACACTCTTATATGTTTATTGATTATTTGGATATTTACTCATGTGAAATGTCTCACATGAGGCACATGGTCTAAATTTCTTGACTATTTTTTTTTCTATTAGATTATCTACTTTAAAAAATTGATCTGTAGGGATTACTTAAATAGTCTGGATATGAGTTTTTTGTCACTTATCTATGCTGCAAATATTTTCTTTGACTTTGTGGCTTGCCTCTGGCTTAACAGTATCTTTTGATGAATGTTGATTATCTTTTCATTCTGTTAATGGCATTTTTCTTTGTACAGAAATTTGAAACTTTGAAGTTCTCAAAACTAATGATTTTTTTTGTGTGGTTTGTAAATTTGTTTCTTACTTAGGCAGGTCTTTTCTGCCTCAAGATTTAAAAGCTCTTCTGTTATGACCTTAATTCTTAAGTAGTAATTATTAAGTAGTAAGTACCTTGATCTCCACACTCCCTTTTGCATTTGTCATGCCCTGTTTATAATAAAACACATTCTTATGGATACAAGGATCTGTTTTAAAACTCTTTATTCTATCCCACTAAACTTTTAGTCTATTTCTGCACCAATATAATACTGTTTTAATTACCAGAGATCCTAAATATATTTTGATAACTGGTAGGGCAAGTACTATCTATATTGTTGTTTTTCAAACATTCTTAGTATTTTCCCCCTTATATAAATTTAGAATCAGCTTGTTAAGTTTCATAAAATTTTACTGTTTGGATTTTGATTGATATTGCATTAAATGTATAGATTTATTTGAGGAAAGGATTTACACTTTTAAAATACTGGGGCATGCTGAGTATGCTTCTCCAATAAATAAAATATTATTTTATGTACTTTAATAAAATCTTACAATTTTCCCCATATAGTTCTTATTCATTGCTTGGACATTTTATGCCAGGGTTACCCTATGGCATACAGAGTATAACTGCTTGCTATTGATCATGGTATCATATCTTCCACTGTATTTTTCTAAAGTATATTTAATTGCCATGTAGAAATTACTTCTATATAATTATTTCTTAATGACCTTTATACTACTAATAGCTTACAGTTAAGTCTCTTAAATATACTGTATATTCTTTTATGTCTGTTGTAGCATCAATCAATTTCATATTTTTGATAAGTGTAGTGCATGAATATTTGATTTAAAATATTTTGGAAGAAAAATAGATCCAAATTGAGGCAACTATTGCTCCCCAACCTGCTGATCTGTCAAAGAGGGGTACTACATTGATAGTGGGTGCTACATTGGTAGTAGATGCTACGTATACACTTCTGGAAATCCTGATTGGATGTGAAGCACTTGCCCTTATTACTAATCTCATGCAGCCCACGTTTGAGAACTACTAGATATGAAGGGGCACCAGGAGGGGCATGTTTTGTATCAATTTTACAACTACCATTCTTCTAGAAAAAGATTGTCTTTTGGCATTATTCATTGCCATTCTTCCTTTCCTGAACTAGCACAGGTTATTGGTGGTTACCTATAGATCTCCAGATGGTTACCTGTATTATCTATAGATCCCCAAATCCTACTAATTTATTCAGCCAGTGTACAAAGCTTGTACTGTGCATGAGGTACTGAAGATACAGAATTAAATAACACTCAGTCCCCCTTTTCAAGGAGTGTATTGCTTATAGGAAGTCCCATAAATACAGAATGATGTGGCCTGAAGTTCCTGTATATGAACCATGATTGAGCAGCATTTTTTTACTGGTAATGGGAATTCAATGCAGGGCTTGAATTTTAGGTAGAGTGTTATTGAGGATTTGGAATAGAGCCAGTAAATGTTAGATATCCCTCATCACTTCAAAATTGTGAATGCTGGTTGCATCACAGAATTTTAAATCTGAAAGGGATCACCTAGTTCATTCAACAGATGAGGAAAGAGAGGCCCACAGAGACCATCTGCCTTGTCCAAGTGAGTGATCTGTGTAAATTCCATGATGTGAAATTACATCTCTCCAGACCCTTCATCGAGGACATCTTTCATTATACCACTTATAATTTACTCTCCCTCAAATGATTTCAAACTAGTGTTATATTTTTATTTGGATCAGTAATTTTTTTGCCTAGTTTTAAGACTCTATAAAATGTTGGGCTTTTAGGATTTCTAAAACAAAGCTTAATTTGAAATTGTTGTATAAAATTTATGAGTGTGTGTGTGTGTGTGTGTGTGTATGTGTGTGTGTGTGTATTCCTAGGTAAGAGGTTATTATCAAATAGAATTAGAAGCGAAACGTTTAGTTTTTGGTGAGCCATGCCTGAGGTATACTTCAAACAGATGCAGTTACATGACAAGGACTGTGTAAAGTTTAAAATCTGTGGCTTTGGATCCCACTAATGCTGAACTTTCACCCAGCCATTCCATGAACAGATTCTGTGACTTTGAGTAGGCTCTATACCCTCTGTGAGCCACATTTTTTCTTCATTGGTAAAATGGATAATACCCACATTACAGGGTTACTGTGAAGACTAAATGAGATATGTATAAAAGGCTTAGCACAGAACCTAGAATAAAGTCCTGTACTTTTTCTTCTCATCAGAATATTATGTCATGATACTGAAATATGTTAAAAGTTTGTAGTGCTGAGGTATTTATAAGGCAAGCACTAAAGTATCTAGGAATATTTAAAAGACTTGAAATTAGAAGCTATTTAATTTTAAAGACGATGCCTAATTTTTTTGTTATCAATAGTTCAGCCACTTAATCACATGGTTATTGAAACATGTGAGCAAAAAATAGTCTCTGACTTAAAGGAGTTTAAGGTGTAGTTATGGATACAAATCATAACTATATGAAATTAGCAAATTCAGAACTCTACAAAAATTATGTCAAGGTAAGTTATTATAATGGAGAAAAGAGAACTATGAGTAGAAAGGAGGGGAGAACGTTTTGGCTAGAAATACCTCATGAATGAGGATGAATGAGTGTTGGTTCTTACTGGATAGGGAGGATTTAGGAAGTGGGATGAAGGGACGGTAGAAGATGGAAGAGAAACATATTAGGTTCAGGGAACATTGAGTTGATGAGCTGACCCAGAAGAGAGAATTCATGAAAATTTAGGTTAAAACCAGATTGTACAGAGTGCTTAACCACATTAAGTGCGTAAAGTTAAGGCATTTCAACTTTGTCCTGTTGGCAGTGGGGAGCCGGTAACATTCTCAAGTAGGGAAGTTAAATTAGAAAGAGAGTGTTTCAGAAAAATTAATCTGCTAGGCAAATATAGCCTGGAATCAGGGGAAACTAGAGACAAATCGATCATTTAGATGGCATGATTATGAAGTGGTGAAGGGCTGAGTGATGGAGATGAAATTGTTATTTCATTATTATGTGAAATTGCCAAAAAAATGGTTACTGACCAGATATGTGACAAAGTAGCTTCAAACACAGTAACACTCATAGAAATGGGGATTTTATCAGCAGGAAGTGAATTTTGTATAAATTTTCATTTAACGGTGTTTCAAGTGGTAGCAAGATATTCCAGTGGGGTGGTTCCATAAGTGTGCAAGATGTATGCTAAAAATGTAGGTTTGAACACTATCAGCAAGAAGTTAAAGGGACAGTGTGGCAAGAAGAGATGGTTAGCGAGATGATGTTTTAGACGTTTGGAAGTGGACGGAAGGAATGATGCATGAAGATAGCAGAGGAGGCAACTAGACCAATTTTTTTTCTTTTTCCAGAAATGGGGAAAAGCTTGTGAAATTTGAGGTTAGAGATGATGGGGTTGAATGAAAGCTATTTGAGTGAAGGTGCCGGGCATGGTGGCTCATGCCTGTAATCCCAGCACTTTGGGAGGCTGAGGTGGAAGGATTGTCTGAGCCTAGGAGTTTGAAAACAGCCTGGGAAACATAGTGAGATGTCATCTCTACAAAAAATTTAAAGAAATGAGCTAGTCATAGTGGCACACACCCATAGTCCCAACTACTCAGGATGCTGAAGCAGAAGGATTTCCTGAGCCTAGGAGGTTGAGGTTGAGGTGAGCCATGATTGTCCAGTTAAAAAAAAAAAAGAAAAAAGAATGAAGGGTTGTGGCCTTAATGTGAAATATGAAATCAAGAAGCAGATGAGATGAGACTTATGATATGATGACTACTTTCCTTGCAATGTCCCAGGTAACCTCCTATCAGGTTTTTCTTGGCTTTTATAAGACACCTTGCTCAGGATAGCTGATTTTGGATAAAATAGAAAGAATTTGTGTATGTTTTCTAATTTTCATTGGGCAAGATTGTCCAAACTGAACAGAGCTGCAAAATGCTGCTGCTGCTTCTTTTTGTAAAATCAATAAAACTCCAGATCTGGATTCTGTGTGGCATAGTGATTGTAGATGAGATATTTTGCTTGTTAGGTTATGCTGGCAAAACAAAGAAAAATGCAAGTATTTCCTGACATAAAATTAGGAAAATGAATCTGTCAACTGCTGAAGGATTGTTAGAGTGCTAGGGTTTGGATTTTCAGTGTTTGATGTCACAATTAATTTATCATCGTCAAAGTATGACTTCCTGTTTTTGACCCCACACCAAAAAGGCGTAAAGGAGTTTGTGAAGAAAAGCTTCTTGGAAGTCAAATGGCTTGTCCAAAACAGCATTTTAATGATTTAAGTAAAAATGAATCAGAAACATGTGGATTTAATTTCCCTTAAAATTCACATGGGTTTGGAACTTAAAGGCAAACAGTACTTGGCACAATGTGTTTAGGTTTTCGTTAAACTCAAAACATTTGAAAAGCCCTTTGGAACTCTGGTGACTTCAAAATACAACTGGGCCTGCCCATCTGTGTGGACATTGTTACAAAACCCTCATCCTTCGTGCCACTCTTCAAACATTCTACCAACATATTTCAGTTCTCAAAAGGCTTAATTAGGATGCAATCAACAAATTTTATTGATTGCCTACTATGTGCAATCAATAAAGCACACACACACAGTTTGCCTTACTTCATAGCTGGGAAGTCTTTACTGGAGTGTAGTCAAGAGAATCCCTAGGCAGACAAAATCAGCGGGGCCTCTGGCATGACCCTTTGGGAATTCAAATTCTGTTACCTTAACCATTCATACTCACATCTGTTGCAGAATTCCATTCAATTTTAGGAACATGAAAAAAAGAAAAGTTATGCTCTATGCTCTAGTACTGAGTTGGGAATGAAGCATTGCTTTGGATTTTAAACAATCACTTTAAAAGGTCATTTTAAGTGTGTTGAAAAGGCAATACACACTTAAAATGTTACGTTTGGGACGTTAATTAAAGTATGTAAAGAAGACCGTGAAAATGAGGAAAACTAGTGGTTGGCAAAGTAACCTCTTTGCAGTTGCAACCCCAACTCACCCACGTGGTAAGCTCAGTCACCAGCAGCTCAGCGGCAAGGGTATTTGTAATGAAACCCACAGAGGTTCTGCCCGATATGTGCTCATATTATTTATAGCCAATTATATTAGTCCCAAAGCTGAGTGACACCTAGGGAGATAATTGAATTTCTTAGATTTCTCCCTTTACACTCTCTGCCATGATCAGAAAAACACAATTTTGAATGCTCCTCTCTCTTAGGGTAGGACCACGCAGCTCGTGTAATTGAATAAGTCTCCAGGGAAAGCTGGCTTTTCCACTGCATTTTATAAAAGCTTTATGGAAAGTTGGCCTTGATTTCTTTAGATAACTTTTCAAGATACAAAAAAGATGTGACTTGAAAAAATCTCTTGTCATTTTTACCCAAGGAAGTTTATGAACCTTAATCATACAAAAAGAACTGCTTAAGGAAGTTGTCTTGTAAGGTCTATACTACATGAAAGAAATAATTTTTAGGAAAGGGACAGCATTAGTTGTTTGAATACATAGTAAGAGCCTTGAGAAATCCTCCCTGCCCCCACCTTCCTTTAAGAGAAAATTTTAGATGATTGTGGTTGGTAATCAAACCCTAGGAGAGGCTTTCATATATGGTGTCCCAGGTAATTGTGATCAACCTAGATAACCAGTGCACAAGTTTATAAAAAGATGACATGTTGACATGTGAGAGATAGTGGGAAATATCTATTCATATAAAAGTTTGTATAGCTTTCCTAATCTCCTTTTATATTTATACTCCTTGATGACCATCTGACATTCTTGGCAAACTTAGAAGGAAATCAACAGTAGATATAATATCCACCACTTTAATTCAGCAAATTTGAGATCCTGAGATTTGAGAATATTGGAGGAAGCAAAGCAGTATGTCTTTCATTAAGGGAGGCAGAGAGGTTAATGGAGACTTCTGCATTACCCAGAGCTGGGGTTTCTTAGGATCCCTCAGCTACAGTTCCATTATTCTCATCTGCTCCGTGGAGGAGACGTTAAAATATCCTCCACAAACTTGGATAAATAGCTGCTTGTTTAGAAGGTAAGATCTTCCTTGGTGTTGCTAAAATCTTTACAGGTTTTTAGCCTTGCTCATTTTGTTGCTGTTGCTATTGTGGAATTGCTAAGGGAGGTAACAGGGGCCTTTTCTTTAAGGACTAGAGAAATGGCCGACAGAAAATGGTACAGGCAATGTGCCTACACAACAGTCATGGGAAACATTTCATTTCTTCAATTAATTATATAGTGGGGCTGGGTGTTCATGGCACCAATTACTGCTAATGAAAGGCTTTTTTAAAAGATGGGAATAAATAGAGGATTTTTTGGGGGGGGGTATGAATTAAAGCCTCCTTTCCCCCTCCTCTCTTATTTCCACATAAATTAATTCTACAATTTAATAAACTAACAGGTGGTTCCACTTCAGGCTGAGCAGATGTTAGACTGAATGAATGGAGTCCCCTCTTGTGTTCAATCTATCCCTGAGCTCTTTCTTTTTTTATCTCCTCCCTTCCCTTTTCTTTTCCTCCATTTCTGCCAGATTTATGAGCAGCTACAGTGTGAACTGTTTTGTTTCAGCAATATGAATATGAATGACAGATAAATGCTGATTTTAGGCGTATTAGTGACATTCATAATCCTGAATATGTAGCAATTTTTCGCCAAATAATGAGGTACCAGATTGCCATACCAAGAAATTTCCTTCTCTTAGTGCCTATAAGTAGATAATTTCTATTAGTTTACAGATGTGACTCTAGATTGGAAGTTTATTCCAGAAGAAGTTAAGAGGAAATATAAAATTAGATTCACTAGTCAGAAAATCCCTATGTTGCTCAGAAGTCTGACGTGTTACTTCGGCAACATCTTTGACACCCTGCTTGGCCATTTCTGAGAAATAGCTCCCAATTTAAAAAGAAGAGCTTTCTATGCCTTCTTCCACCTCAAAGCTAACCTAGAAATGATCTTTTTTCCCCCTCAATTTCACAGAGACTTTGTAAACAGTGGACTATAAGAAGTGAATCAAGAGACAATTGCAATGTTCCCAACCCAAAGAGAAGATAAATGTTTGAGGTGGTGAATATCCCAGTTGCCCTGATTTGCTCATTACACATTGTATGTAGGTATCAAAGTATCACATGTATCCCCCCAAAATGTACAACTATGACATACTAATTAAACGTTTTTTACAAGGAGGCTAGGAGACAATTGTTGCTTCCAATAAATCCTCATATAATTCTTCACTCAGGGAAGTGACTTCTGACAATATTCAAAATGGTGTTATTCAATTCAAAACTGTTTTTATTTTTGTACTAAAATCATACATATATATTTATGCTTCCAACATAACATCAGATTGTACTTAATAAAGTTTTTTCTGGATTAGACTTCCAACTCCTTATTGAAAGTAAACCTGGAAGCTTATGGTATGTTCCTGGCTCTCCCAAAGCTTTGATATAAGTCATTTTCTCACTTTGGGACCATCCAGGCATAGCTGAGACCATGCTAATGAGAGAAAAAAGTCTCCACCAGCCATTGATCATAAAGATTGAGACGAGACTGATACTATCCATCCTGTTCTTGGTTTTTTTCCCTTTTATTTTTTTTTCCCAAGGCTTACCTTTCAATAAGGAAAGAAGATAAGTAAGCAGAAACACAGAAGATATGATTTCTTGTAATACTGAAATAGTTCTCTAAGTTACCTCCAATTTTTCACCTTTTTCTCTCAGCAAATAAGTTCTATCACAGATTATAAGTGAGTTCTCTAGAAAGTTATTGACATTACACACAAATTAGTTTCTTCTATTGTAAAATGGAGTTGTCAAGACCTGTGAAGAGATAGAGGGTTCTGAGAACACAGTGCGAGTGTGTGAGCCAGAGTAAAGTACGGAAGAAAGTTCTCCCAGTGGACCATGGGTCTAACGGCCCAGAGTTCTGCTTTCTCTAGTCTTATTCTGCCTCTCTGATAACACCCTGATTTCTGTTTTTCCTGACCTTGACTGTATCAGTCCTTATTTCACAGTGTACTTGATGTTGATTTGACAATGTAATTCTTATCTTTTTAATTCCTCATTTGACTTACTGTTTGCTCCTTCAGTTTCTTCCTAAATCTTGACCTCTGAGCTCCTGAGCACAGGCTGATAGCCTGACTTCAGCTCTGATAAGGTCTTAACAAGTTCAGCATCAAAACCTAAGGCCTGGCCCCTGTTAGGAGCTAGTGTCCTCTAAACCTCTCTAGCTCAGATGATACCAAATTTATTGCTAAGGGTACTATCTATCAGTTATCAAGTATCTGCTATGTTTTAGACTTTGTGATTGGAATTTTATCTCTAATATAATGTGGTATCACTAACCTGATGAGGCTGTATAATGCAACGCAAACCATGTCATTTGGATCCCTGGATTTGAATTCTGATGACACTTATTAACAGTGTGACTTTGAGCCAGTTGCTTAAACTCTCTGTGCTTCAGTTTTGCTATCTGTAAAATGAGGATAGTAAAAGTACCCATCATTTAGAATTTTTACGATGATTAAATGATGTAAAACTAGAAATATGCTTATGATAATAACTGACACAGAGAAAGCACTTAATAAATGTTCACTATTATGATTATTTTAAGTCAATGTTCTTCAAAAGCATGAATACATTAAAATATTATTAAATTTATTTTGTTTAGATTTCTTTTCAATTACTTATTTAATTAAAGAAATTATAGATTCTGTTTTCTTTTAAATAGCTATGGTACAATAATTTTCTTTTGGTTTGCGATGAAAAGTGAAGCCATGGTGACATATGGAAGATACTGCAATCTTACATTTTTTCTACTTCCTTTGGACTTTTTCTGCCAAACAAGTATTATTTTTGTTTTAGTGAGAAAAGAATTAGAAGATAGGTATACACACACACACACACACACACACACACAAAGCTGACATATTACCTAAACCTACAACAAATTCTATCCTCAGGATGTCTGTAATTAGGCAAGATCTGAGATCTGTTTAATGGTATCAGGTATCTTATTACTGTTTCACTAACATTTCTGCTTCTAAATTAACAGGATCTGGTCTTGACTGACATCATCTAAAATCGTGAGTTATAAAATTCCACAGAAATCATTCGATCAACAAGCAATTTTTGAGCACTTTCCTCGGCACTGTTCAGCTCTGGGAGTTCAACCATGAATAGGTCAGGTGAGGTCAGTCGCCCCTTGTCTCTTACATTCTAAAGAGGGAAATGGTACAAGGAAGAACATAAAGATGGCATTGTGATGGAAAGTGATGGGGTGGGTTGGAGTGGGTGACTGGGTACTCCTTTAGCTGGGGTGGTCAAGGAGATGATAAAAATGGAGCCAGGCTGGGCATAGTGGCTTATACCTTTCATCCCAGCACTCTGGGATGCCAAGGCAAGAGGATTGTTTGAGGCCAGGAGTTTGAAAACAGCCTGGGCAACACAGTGAGACCCCGTGTATACAAAAAAATATAAATACAAATAAATTTTTAAAAAGGAGTTAGTCACACGAAGTCCTGGGGCCGAGGGGTCAAGCAGAGAACACATCACCTTCAAGAAAATACTCTGAAGTAGGAATGAGCATTGTCTATTGCAGGAAATGAAAGAAGCCTGTGTGGCTGGAAGGTCATGAGAGGTGGACCATGGCAAGAGTTTGAATTTTTAGTGAAACAGAAAGTCACTGGAGGATTTTAAGCAGAGGAGTCATGTCCAATGTACTTTTAACCAAGTTCACATTGCTGTGTGGAGAATGGACAGCAGCGAGCAAGGAAACAAGAAAGGAGAGCCAAGAGGACCCCACTACAGTGCTCCAGGCCAGAGGCAATGGTTCAGGTACATCTTGGAGGTAGGTTTGGCAATGGATTAGAATCTAGGAAGTGAGAGAAAAAGGACCCCAAGAATGCTCCTAAATGTTTGGCTTGACCAGCTGGGTGATGATGGTGATATCATTTCCTTCAATGGTGGAAGATGAGGAAAAAACAAATTTGCCAGGCGTGATGGCTCACGCCTGTAATCCCAGCACTGTGGGAGACTGAGGCGAGAAGATTGCCTGAGTCTGGGAATTCAAGACTAGCCTGGGCAACATAACAAGACCTTTCTTCTACAAAAAATAAAAAAATTAGCTGGGCGTGATGGCATGCACCTGTAGTCCCAGCTACTCAGGAAGCTGAGGCAGCAGGATTGCCTGAGCCCAGCAGGTCAAGGCTGCAGTAGCCGTAATTGTGCCACTGCAGTCCAACCTGGGTGACAGAGTGAGACTCTGACTCAAAAAAAAAAAAAAAAAAAGGAAAAAAGAAAATAAAAGTAAAAATAAAACACAAATATGAAAGTAAAACAAAATGCTTTGTTGTGATTCAATTACTTTAGGAGAGCCAAACATATCAGTGACTGAAAATAATATTTTTGTTGACGCTATTGGCAGTAGAAGGGGAGATTTGGAGTGTAGAGTATATTAATTAATAACTAAATAACTTAGCTATTTAAAAAGTCCATTTGAGGCACAATTCAGATGTGCAAAATGAAACATGAAATTTAAAAGTTCCCTTTGATTTTTCAGTGGATGGAAAAAGATTTTAAAGTCAAATTGTCATTTTACTACCAATAGTTTGCTTAAAGATAATTTATCTTCTTTTAGCATTGTAGTAAACAGTCTTTTCAGTGTTTTTTCCCTGCTGTTTTCACATACCTGTTGTCCTTTGAAACTTTTTTTGTTGTCAGATTTTAACAAATTTAATCTTGAATGTTTTTATTTTATTTTGAATTGATGTAAACTCTTCATGATGAAATAGAAAATGGCTACTAACAGTGTTCAGACATAGCTTCTAATTGACAGGGGAAAATTTTATAATAGCCCAAAGTCTTCATTATGGTCTTCAGTGTGAATGTTATCATCAGATACCCTTTTATAAGCACTAAGCTCAGAAGGTTTGGGACCCAACTTGTATATTATATTATCTATAAACTAATTTGGCAGTCATCACTTCATCTATACTTTAGCTGTCTTTGATTTTACTACACAAGTTTTAATATACTCTCAAATACCATATTATTTCACATTAACTTTAGATAATAACAACTGCTTTTGGTATATTAAAACATACAGAAACAATGAACTTCTATTATTTAGAACATAACAAAGTACTAAGCTTTTCTTATTCTCATATTTGGCTAAGGATCAAATTACAAGTTTAATTTACTGACTTTTAAAAAATTCCCAACTAGTAGACTGCAGTGCTTGCAATGATATGTGCTGTTTATATAAATTGCATGGAGGTTAATTCAGACCATTTCATGGAAATGGTTTATGTATTGTAATCATGAGTCAGTACACAGTTCTCTCTAAATTTAAAACAATGTAAATTAGCCAAGTCAATTTAATTCTTGCCAAGAAAGAATATTCCTTAAAGCCATGTTTTTAAGTTTATTAGGTTAGATGCAACTATATTCTGTAACTAATAAGTGAGCGGATTTATTGAATTTTGAAACCCACTGATTGTAAGTTATGTTTTTAAAGTTATTTAGACAAGTTAAATATGTTTATAATAATTTCATTTCCTATATGGCATCTAACTAATGAGGAAAAAAATAAGGTTAAGAGAGAACCGGAGTCAGTTTAATCTTTGTCAAGGCCAAAGCCAAGTTTAAATCCTGCCCAAATGCCACTTCTCAGTCACAGCTTTAAAAGATTATGCATGATTATGGTGGTATTTCCCTACTTTTCTGATATACAAGTTCGTGTCAAAGCTATCTTGAAGCCTGCCATTGAGTTTCACCTTTGAGGTGAGAAAGTAGCCTGTTGAGTACTTATTTCAAGGAAGATACATTGCTTAATATAATTGGGTAGTGCTTACAGCTAATGTGTTCATCTCGCTCTATACCAAATTCATGTGAATATTCTGGACTATAAGGAGATAATTTGTATCAGTGTTTTTACATTTAGATGATATTTCTTAGATTTGAATAGGTTTTCTGAGCTCAAGGAATTTTTGCTTAATAAGTTCGGTTTTCTGCTTATTTCATTTGGAAGAAAGGTCTAACTTAGTAATGTTGATTTAAAAACTGATCTGACTGAGCATAAAATATGCAGCCATTTCTTTGTTTTTCAGTAAAATGTGGACTCTGAGATGGGAAATACTTAGTTTTAGATTTTTCTTCTCTGGTTCAGAGTACAGTCTAGTCTAAATATGGCTTCTCTACTATTATCTTTCCTCATTCTTCTTTCTCTTGGACATGTGAAGAGAACTGTTCTTTTCAAAGGCAATTATATTTTTATGTACTTCTAAGCTCTGCACCATGGTTATAGTGTTCATATTTCCTGATTAAAATATTAGACATGATTATCTCCCAATGTACTCCATGTATATAATAGGTATTTTGAGTTTGGCTTTCAAAATGATGAGTGCCATATTCTATGCTTGCCTTCCCCATCTCAATCTGATCACAGCAGCGCTCTCTCAGTTTTCTCCGCACTCTGTGCCTGAGATTCTTAATCTGGTAAGGTGACTTCTGATGCTTCACGCAGCTGTTGTGGGAGGGAAAGTCTCCCCCTGGTCTTATGTAAACCATCGACATCCTCTATGGAAGTTCCAGACTCCTGTCAGTAGCGATGACTGTCTGCTGCCACTTTCATTTGAAGAAGCGAGTGTTACTGGAAATACAAACTCAGCCAGCTTCATCTGATATTTAAAGAAGACTCTGGAGAAGTTAGCTGCTGGGAGGCTGTTTCTTCAAGAGTTTTTTGAGCCCTGCTTTGGTGATAAACCTACCACCTGATAAGCACAAAATAGTAACTGTAAATTTTTAAGATACGTAACAGCAAAAAGATGATCATTGAATGCCACCAAAGGAAGTGCATTTGTGTTGGGGTTTTAGATAACATGTTCATAAGAAAACATATTTTAGGGATCCTGGAGGGCATTCCATAACAGCCTGTTGCTACCGGAAAACATTTCTACCTTAGTATGAGTGGTCCTTGGAGTCAGGGATAAACATGTATCTCGGGCTCTCTTGCATGTGTTAAACAAATGCTGAGCAAACTTTACTATGACACAAAATTTGCTAAGTCTAGGAGATATAATGGTAAAAAAAAAAAGACGCAATCCCTATCTGCAGTGAATTCCACAAACAAAGGGAAAGATATACAAGGAAAAGGGTACTATATATTTTACCAGCTATTAGATTAGAAGTGTGCATGGGAAGTTAGTGGAATGAATAGGGTTTTGACTTATGTGGGGAAGGAGGAGAGCCGGGAAAGACTTTGGAGGTGTCAGACTTAAGATGAGTCCTGATCAATGCAAATGGTGACCACACAGAGGGAGAACATCTGGAAAGGACTGCACCAGGGCCAGTGGCTTATAGGTTGGTGAGGCTCTTAAAGAAAAAAATGTATATACTTGTTAAAGATGGTGAGGCAGACCTTATTCAGGACCATCACGATATATGTAGGGACCACTGCAATGGGGTAGTGCAGTAGGGGGGAGGGGGTCATAGGAGATTGGCCTCAACTTTAAATACAACAAGGAGACGTAGAAATTTTTAGTCAAGGGGCAGGATGGGGGTAAGTGGATGGAAAGTGACTAAGAAGAAACATAAATGGCTAAACCAATCTAACAGGACTCTTGCTGCAGACAGGCCAAGGTGATCAGACATCACCTGAGGGATGGCAGGAAATGAGAAATCTGATCAGATATCAAGGGTGATCAGATACTGAGGATGGTGTGCTCTGGTTAACTGACTTACCAGGATTCTTGCTAAAATTGGATAATGCAAAGAAAAACATGGAGCCCCCAAATCAGGGCCTGTTTGGGATGAGGATTCAGAAAAGCCTGACTAGAGTTTGGGCAAGGTGACAATCTTTGCCAAGGGCTGGGGTTGCTTTGTGGAGAAATGGTAGTAGATAAAACTGGTAACAAGGCAAGAACAAAATTATGGAGGACCTTGTAAGCTATGAGAAAAAGTTCGTATTTTGTTTTGTTGTTGACAGGTTTTTATTCTACTTGAGAATAATAACTCTAATAGCAACATGGAGGAACGGTTAGAAGAAAACCCACTTGGCGCTTGGAAAATCAGTTAGCAGACCAATGTAGCAGCCCAGAAGAGAAAATAAGAGAGTAGGAATATAGGTAGTTGAGAGGAGTTAGTTGGGAAGAAGATGGATTGGAGATATGTCATAGAACAGAATGCATAGGTCTTGTCTTGTTGACAAATTGACTGCAGGAAGAGAAGGACTAAAAGTCATCTAGGACATTTCTCTGATTTCTGGTCAGGGTGGTTAGACAGATAATAGAGTCATTTACTAAGTTGGAGACACAGTGGCATGACTTGACCATGTCAAAACGATTGGATAAACTCACATCAAGGGTATTAATAAATTCAATATGGGATTAACAGTGAATTCTTTTTTCTTCAAGAATCCCTAATAACATCATAATTCAAGGCCTTCCTGCATTCTCCTTCTGCCAAGCTGTGCAGGTAGTTGAAAATGGGTATGTGTCTATCTTGTATTTTTCTGGCTGATTTTCTCAATTCTCCACATATGAATGTGTATGGATACAGCATGAATATTAGCTCTGAAAATACTTCTGCCTCCACAGTGACTTTTTCTAGCAACTTCAGGCAACTGTCAAAGCCCAGTGAAGTATACAAACATAAGTTGGAGGATTTATGAGGGGGTGAAATATATGTGTATGCATTACAATGCCATTTAAAAAAAGTCTCAGATTTTGTAAATAAATAAAACTGAAACTATAGTAATTTTTAATGTATTATATGTGTACATGTCTCTTTAAGCTTTCAAAAATACATGAAAGGATGTGAATTGTCCCCTAGGATCTCAACAATAGAAAGCGATAGTAATTAAGCAAAAAATAAATAAATTGACATGGATGCATTGGAGCTAATATAAATCCTGTGCAATTGGCATAAAGGAATTTGTTATTTTCAAAACAGAACTAAATCTCTTTTCCATTATAGATTTAATTTAAGTAACATGATAAATAGTGGTAAATTGAACTTTATTATGTATTCATGAAATGCAGTTTAATACAATTGTTATTTCTGGCATTTGTGGTTTAAAGATATTCCCTTATGGGTAGATGTTATTTTTAATGTGCAAATTCAGAAATAATGACCTCCAGTTCCACTGGTGAATTAGGGCTGATATATACACATGGACAATAAGGGAAAAATAGTCTCCAAATTTCTGCCTTTATGAAAATTTCTAGTGCAATCTCTGGTCCTTTAAAAACTGACATAAAGAAAACTATTTTAAGGTTACAACTGCAATGCCAGTGAAGAAAAAAGTAATAAAATAAATATTTTCCAAAGGTTTGTAAAAGAATGGTCTTTGACAAAGACATATTTGAAAGGGGAAACTCGCTTAGCAAGAACAGGTTATTGAAAAATCTCTGCACAATTAAAAAAAACCCCACCAGATTAAAAAATTCACATAACATCATAAAATTCACATAAAAATAATGTCTTATGGGCAAGTCCAGAACTTGAAATTGGAAACCTAAAATGAACGGATAAACAGATAAATAATATACACTAATTTCCACAAGACTCTTCCAGAGGATCAGTAGGACACTGTTCAAGAGAAAAAAAATTAGCTATTTGTCATAACTTTATATTTAGCTTAATTCTTTTCTTCTCTGGGAAGTTTGTAGGGTAGATAAATCAACAGGAAGAATAGTGTAAATGAAAAGACATCGGGACTTCAAGAAGCCTTCAGTGCATTCAAGAGTGAAGTCCCAGCAAATTTTTCTCATCAGACCCAGAGTAACTTTTATCCTAAGCTCAGTGCTGATGGCTATTTAATTTACTTTTTAAAAAATATCTTTCCAGACCAGGATTATAGGTTGTTCACGCCTATAATCCCAGCACTTCGGGAGGCAGAGGTGAGAGGATTACCTGAGTCCTGGGGCTCGAGACCAGCTTAGGCAACTTGGAGAGACCTCATCTCCACAATAAATAAAAAAAAAAAGTAGCCAGGCGTTATGACACGAACCTTTGGTTCCAGTTACTTGGAAGGTTGAGGTGGAGGGATCACCTGAGCTCAGCAAGTCGAGGCTGCGGTGGCCATGAGCGTGCCACTGCGCTCAAACCTGGGCGACAAAGCGAGACTCTAAAAAAAGACAAAAAACAAAACAACACACACACACACACACACACAACATTTTCGGGAGAGTGTTGGATGATTGAATTTGAGTTTTATTTGATTATTTGTTATAATGTATGGTTTAAGATCAGGCATGTGTATAGACTGAAATTGACAGCAGTTCTTCATACACGGGTAGCCAATGGCTGGAAGAATGAAGATGGTTTGGGGTTATCCACTTGTGACCAACACTTGTGGAATGAAACGCTTATTTTAGGCATTGGGACCTTGTTTTTTCAGCATAGTTGTGGTCATCTCTGAAGGCAATCAAATGTCTGAACGCAATTCTTCAGTCCTGCTCTCCTTTGAAAGATCACAAAGGGCATTTCTTTAGATCTAAGTTGTTGTATGTGGTGTAAATGACCACTGAGCTGTCCATTTGATGAGAAGACTGGTCTGAGAGAATGAAAATTTCAGTTACTGGAATCATCACAATTTTATCATTATCAAGCTTGTCCTTTGAACAATTACCCCTCATTCATTAACCAGAGGACTTCCTTCATGAAGGAGTAATCCGATTCAGGTTCTCAACCCATATCCATAATCTGACACCCGAGTAAAAGTTTTTTTTTTAAGTATGGAAAGTAGAAGTTATTTTCATAATTTATGTGTTGGTAAGGCATGACCCCATCTAAACTTATTAGGCAAAACAATCTGGCCCCAAATTATGAAAGGCAATGTATTGCCTTTATCTCATTTAGTGTAAATATTCATGCATTGCAATTATGGATGCTGCCTCAGACTCGACTCAGGGTGTAATATATGATATAAAAACTTTATTAACTTCCTAAACCTTGAAAAATTTCTGAATTCTGAAACCCATCTGTATCCAAGGGTTTTAGATACAGGACTATGGAGCTGTAACAGAAAAGAGTCTTAATTTTCTTCTTTTCTGCATGCAAATATCTACTAATAATGTCCTTAAAGATAATTTGTTTGGGGAAGTTAAATAATCTTTCCAAAATTTGATTTAGACTATTAATTTGCTTAGCAAAATCATATACTGCATATGGGCAAATTCAACTCTGTTGTGGCAAAATTATCACAAGTTATAAATTAGTTGCTTCTGAGTTAATGAGGTTTTGTCCTAAACACAAAACAGCATTACTTCCAATGCCTGATTTTCATTAGTACAAAAAAGGCCAAATAAATCTATAGAAAAAAAGAGTTGCCTATGTTGTGTACCCTGTAAGCATTCAAAGCATTGCTGAATTTTATATTTGTAAAGAACTGAAGATATTTATGTTGTCTGCCCCCAGTTGATTTGAATTAAGGCTGCCACAAAATTCTTTTAGTTCCAGTGGCCTGTACATTATGCCTAGATGCCTGTTCTCTTATTTTTAAGGTCTGAGGCTAAGCGTTTTCTTGACAAAGCAAAAATGGGAAAGATGATTTTTTTCTTTAATTGAGAGGGCAGGTCGAATGCCTGGGGTACAAAGGGCATTTGCCAAGTTCAAAAGTAGGTAAAACTCAAGCAGGTTATAGGCAGCATTGCAGGGCTGAAGGACAGGTAGGTTGGAAAGGGAGAGATGGTAGGTTGGAGTTTGTGCTGGGGCCCCGGAGCTGGGCTCCAGGGAGGACAAGCAGGGCCGAGAGTTATGCTGGGATGCAGAGCCTGAATCCCAATCTGCTTTAGAATCCATTTGGCTCCTATCTGCAAAGAGGAGCTGTGTGTTGAGTTCCTACCGAGTAGAAGAAGGCTTCTTGTCTTTTAACCAGAAATCCACACATAAATACTACATAATAATCCCTTTATTAGACAAAAATGGTTTTTATCTTGATGCCTCTAGGGTTACTCTCAGAGTTGGGGCTCTTTAAAATCTTGGCCAGCTCACCTGTCTCTCTTTTCTTGCTGTTCTGGACTCTTTCTTTCTGGTTTCTCTTTCAAGGGGATGTTGTCACTGTTCTTCTCCTAGGCACGCATTCAGACAGAACAGCAGGCAGAGGTGGCAGACTCCTCGCAGGAAGGATTTGAAGAAGGTGTCGATGTAAGCGGATTGGCTGTTTGTATCCAATATGCTAGAGCAGGGGCCCCAGACCTCCCAAACACGGAGGAGCCCCGAAGAATGGCAGGAGACCAGCTCACCCACGGAGATGCTGTTAGAGCTGGAAGGACTTCTGTAGAAGGGGCCGTCTGCAGTTCTGTGGGAAATGTGCAGGCCTGGCTTTGCAGCACGCATGGGGTGTTGGTGTCTGTCTAGGTAGTTGTGCCTGCCAGTGGAAATGTGCTCCGTTCTGCTGCACTAATTGATATGACGGCGTCTTCACAAGGTCTTGCTGTGCAAAGGATGCTAAAACCCCCGCCCACCAAGAGGCTGCGCCCCAGTCACATTCTTTGGTTAGAGTCTTCATTTGTGTGAGAGGGAAAGAATATAGGACGCAGAGGAACACACGCCCAGATGTCAGAGGGAGGTCATGACATGAAAACTCATTTCGTAGGAACTAAAATAATAGCAAATTTGCCAGAAAATGTAAAATAGCCACTGGGGGACACTAAAGAGAGAGCAAGGGTTGGATTTAAAGCAGGGGCAGGAGGCCTTGGGAGTGCTTGGCCCGGGCCCAGGCAGCCTTCAAATCACTTTCCACCCTGCTGTTGGTTGCCATTTGGAAAAAAATGAAACTGGCTTACTTTGCTATGTCTTATTTACAGAAATCAGCAATTCCCTGTTGCCTCCACGATAAAGTCCTGGCACGCAAGACCCTTTATATGCTGAATCCAACCTACATCTCTGCGTGACCGCCATCACTTCCTCCCAGCCCATCTGGGGTGCATTTGCACATGAACTTCCTACCCTTGCGGTAGCACGCCAGACCTTTGCGTGCCTTGGACATGGGTCCTGTTTCTGATTCCCGCTCTCTATCCTTTTGGCAAGTTCTCTTCTCCTCTTGGCAAGCTCCAAGCTTCAGGGCCTTGGTTCAAATGCGGCCTCCTCTAAGGAGTCTTTTCTCACCTTCATTCATTCATTCATTCAACAGGCAGTGATTAACCACTGCGCTGGGACTTGCAAGGGGTGGAGGGGGGATTATGGACAAGGTAGTCTAGTCCCTGTCTCTCAGGAGTGTCAGTCTTAGTAGGGATCTTGCCAATCAGGGAAGGAATCCTGGAGGGAATTATCTTGAAGATGAGAGCTTCAAACCTCTTAGCGAAGGGATGGTTTGGTGGCATGTACCATGCAAAGCAATATCATAACAGTGTTGATTTCCTGCTTGTTCCAGACATCCCTCTGCCATGGATTATAATATAATCATGATCCCTTATAATGTTCTCTTTGCTGTCTCCAGTTTTATTTCCAGCCTGTGACTTCCTTATCAGTAAGACCCATGGATTAGCTTCTTCTCTGCCCCTTGAGTCTAGTTCAGAGCCTGGTATTGAGGACTGTGGCTCAGCTGGGTTAGTAGGAACTAGGGATGGACAGTAGGAACTAAGATGACCACTGTTCTATTTTGGGACCAGCCAGGTCACACTGGTAACAACCTCACATATATTAACTGGCAATACTATTTATGTTTGCTATATTCATTCAGTTGATAAAGTGATGTTTAAAATTTTTCATTATTTGGAGAGAGAGGAAGCATCCTCATTACTCCATCCCATCATTTGGTATTTAGGCAGATCCTGAAGGCATTTTTCAGTCCACCCAGTGGGCCACCCAGAAAATCTTCCATCAGATACTGTCAAAAGAATGGTAATTATTGGCCAGATCAGGAAGAAAGCTATGAGACATACTTTGCGATAAGCTAGAAATGCCCCAAAGATGTGGGTTCCTTGAATGGATAGGACTGGATTGACAACCAACAAGCCAATAGATGCCTGCGTGGCCAGTATTGGAAAATCCTGAGTAGATGGTGACAGCCAAGGGTAGTGCTGAAAGCTCTGGGAAACCTTTAAGGAAAGTCTCTGTACCCAGGATGGACAGTGGAGGTTGGTTAGGTGATGGGTGGAAGTCTCAAGGATCAAGCTACTCCAATGCAAGTAAGCTAACTGTAGTCTTTCTGAATCACTTTCTCATAGCATGGACCTACCTGCTTCCCTCTGACTTTCAGCTTTTGTTCTGGAACCCAGGAAGGCCAGTCTCCTTGAAGCTTGGTAGAGAGGATGGTGAAAATCTCATCTTATTTCTGGGGCCCTTCCTACCATTCTACACAGGAATTGGACACCCCTTCCCTTAGGGGACACTCTCTTTTCATTCATATTTGCTAAGTTATTCCAGTAGTTCCTAATTTACCCTCAGGCAGGAATAAGAAGTTTCGACTTCAGGAGCAAGTGCTGGTCCACAGAAAAAGGTACTACTTCACAACTCCTAAGTGTGCGTGTCCCAAGAAACTACCTTTATAGTTATTTTTGGTCTGGGGTGAAATAGGCTGATCAGACCTGGAACTTTTGAAATTCACTGAAGTTAAGAATGAGTACCATAAAATAAAATTTACCAGAACAGCAATGTTAATTAAGTGGAATTCTGTCATTGATTGATGGTATGGAATTCTTAAAAAGCAAAGAAGAGAGGGCTTGGTTTCTGTTTTGGCATAGATGCCAAGAGTTATTTCCAACCTGAAGATATTTGTGGGGCTCTCAAATTTGAGACTCATCCGTAGTTTCTCTGACAAGTGCAGAGCAGACAACTAAGTTTTATGATGTTTAGTTGTTTAAGGTGAATAAACAAATAAGGAATGTAAATAGGTCTTAACTTCAGAGGGTCCCTCTCCACCAGGTATGCACATTTGCATTAAGAACACAGGGGGGCGGAAATTGGTCACTGGAGGGAAATGCATTTCAGGAATCTCAGAGTCCTGACGTGCTGATGATAACATGCCTTTGTTTTTTTAATGGATTAAATAGTAAATGTTTTGTGTTTGTTTGCCTCCCTTGAGTTTTACAAAAGGAGAAGTCTTAGACTTCTGTAAATTTTAACAGTACCTGTTATTATGTCTATTTAATAGGATGGAGAACACTTCTTTCCTCTGGCTGAAAATTTTATCACTTTATTTTTAAGGAGGAAAAAGTAACTCAAGGGTGCTTTTGTGGTAGAAAGATTTGAAATGAGTGAGGAGCCCATGCAGTGCTAAAATGGAAAGTGTCTCTTGGCTCTTGGTAACTCCTAGGGTCTTGGCCCAGAATTCCTTGATTCTGCAACTTGAGGCTCACCTGTATGCATGGGAGTGCTGTCCAGTCCACTCTGTTAAACTATGAGAGTGCTATCTGCTCCATAATGCAGACTTTTGTTGCAGATCCCCAAACATACACAACTCAGTTGTTCCTTTTGGCATTTTATTTCCTTCCAAAGTAATGATGCCTCCAGTGCAACTTGGGACTCCATTGAAACAGTATATACCACTTGGGATCTAATTCTCTAAAGCAGGGCTTGGCAAATTATGGCCACTGGACCAAATCTGGCCTGTCTGTTTTTGTACTGCTTATAAATAGTATAATTTTTAATTTTTAAATGGTTACATTTTAAACCATTACACAGGCCTGGTGCAGTGGTTCATGCCTGTAATCCCAGCACTTTGGGAGGTCCAGGTGGGAGGATCACTTGAGGCCAGGAGTTCAAGACCATCCTGGGCAACATAGTGAGACCTCCATCTCTATAAAAATAGCAAAATTACCCAACTATAGTATTACATGACTATAAGCCTAGCTACTCAGAAGGCTGAGGTGGGAGGATGGGTGGAGCCCAGGAGTACAAGGTTACAATGAGCTGAGATCATGCCACTGCACTCCAGCATGGGTGAAGACTCTGTCTCTAAAAATAAATAAATTAATTAAAAGTAAGCCATTAGATAAGTTGCCTATATAATATCCTTGACTTTGCCACTTGACTGAATAAGCCTGAAATACTTACTATCTGGCCCTGTACAGAAAAATTTACCAACCCCTGCTCTAAAACTCCTGATTTTAATCATTTTTATCTGAAATATTAGGGATTAATAATGATAGCACACAAAATCAAATTGGTAATATGTAATAAATCCAGTTACCTCATTATTTTAGACCAGAAGTTCACAAGGCAGAAGCACAAATGTTACTGTTATCTGGCCCTGAGAAAGTACATTGCATTTCAAGAATAGAAAAACTTCAAAGTAATCACATGACATTAGAAAGTAGTGGTGAGAGTTCAGGCTTGGGAAGCAAGAGACCTGAGTTGTCATCTTCCATGCCTGCTGTGTGACATGAGTAAGCCCCTTTGTTTCTCTGGGCATTGGAGTGCTCATGTTTGATACCCTGCCATCTTATTTGAAAAGCAGAGACTCTTCATAAACCCCCACCCTCAACACTGTTTCCCCCAGCTGCCCTGCACTTTATTTTATTCTTTCCTTCCTCCACTCATTCCCCATGCCTCTGAAGATGTAATCTTGGGGGTGTCCTCCTAGGATAAACTGATTAAATTTGAAGGAAGAGATCATATCAAAGCAATATGCTATTTCACATGGTTTTGTATCATTTCTTGGAACAGCTTCTGGGTTTAGGCTCCTGCCTCTTCTTCAAGGCTCATACATTATGGATGAGGTACCATTGTGGCCAATAAACATCCTTCTTTCAGAGTGAAAACATGTCCCCTCAGTGTGGTCCAAAGGCCAGGATTCCACAGAAAAGGAGACTGACACACCTGGCACATCTCTCCGATGGTCCTGTCAAAAATGTGCCCCTTTTGTTTGGTTCTTGCCTTAACTTGTCTTCATTTTTTTCTTGTTGTTGTTTTTAATTTTTGTGTGTTTGTTTGTTTTGAGAGATTAGGGTTACCCAGGCTGGTCTCGAACTCCTTCCCATGTACTGTTGGTTATGTGGTGCCTCCGAAAGTGCTGGAATTATAGGCATGAGCCACCACACTCAGCTTCTTCCATGAGTTAAATGCTAAATACCATCCCCTGCAAAACAAACAAACAAACAACAACAAAACACCTTAATGCTATACACATTTAATAGCAACATGAAAAAATATAAAACATATTAATAGTTATACCTGCAAAAGAAGAACCAGAAAACACTGAGGTATCTAGCAGTAGCAGCAGAATTTACTCTGAATTCCAAATTTTTGAAGCTACTGTGTATGTGGAAGGGTCAATGCTCTGAGGGTACCTGCACTGCATGTCTTCAGGGGACCATTTACATCATCACCAATGAAAATACAGCCCCTTGAAGTTGTATTAGGTAGTTGGTCCCAAACCAAAGCCAGTATAGTCTGAGTTAATTGTAGTTTTGACCATTTGAGAGAGAAAATTAAGAGAAAGATTCAATTCACTCAATAAATACAGAGTTCCTACATGGGATGATTATAGGGCATGATCCCAGGAGTTTTCGGGCTAGGGAAGGGATAAAATATGTCTAGGGATCAGAGTGTGTGAAAGCATATGAGAGGAACCCAAAGAAACCCGAAATTTATTTGTAAAAAATTTTGTATTTATTCTTACATGTTCAAACTTCAGTCACCTCAAAGTACTGTCTTTGTGATGCAATACATCTATTGAGACGCTTTTTCCACTGCTCAAAACAGTTTTTGAACTTGTAAATTTTGATGCCTTTTAGTACTTCTGCCATTTTTGTTTCATCTCATCCACATCCACGAAATGTTTCCCTTTGAGGACTTTTTCCACCCAGGGAAACAAACAAACAAACAAAAAGTCACTTGGGGTAAGATCAGGTGAATAGGGAGGATGGGGCATGGGGGTCATGCCGTTTTTGGTCAAAGACTGCTGAACCCTCTGCACGGTGTGGGCAGGTGCACTTGTAAATCACCCATCATGAAATGGGCAAATGTGTAGACTCTCAAAAAAAAAGAAAAAAATTTACTAATGCCAAATGCAGCCTTTCACAATAACGCTAGATGATGCACTGATGCTGATGGGTTCCTAGAACACTCACCTAGTGGGAGAAGCCCTGTACTATAAAAGTCTCACTCTCCAAAAGAGAATTCCATTTGTGTCTGGGTACCTACATCTGCCTAGAGAAATTTAGAGAAACAAAGCACTCTGGGAGTTCAGGGGAAGGAAGGTATTGTTTTTGGCAAGGGAGGCATGAAGGTCTCATGAAGAAGGTAGCATTTGAGTGGAGCCTTGGGAGGTGGTAGGGTTTCACCAGGCAGTAAGGAGGAGTTGAGGGGAAGGTAAGCAGGTAGGGAGATGCAGGAAGTGTTTGGGGTGAGTGGCTCGATTTGTTTGAGGTGAGGCTTCTGGTAGGAAAAGTGCACATTGCATTGTCTAGTTGGGGCAACTGCATTGAAGCACTGACTTTGACCTCACCTGCATGGCCTTTAGCGCCACAGCAACACTTTCTTTCTGATCATCAGGAACCAGGGAAGGCGGCCTGGATCATTGTCCCTGACACTTCATTTCAGAATAAAGGGCTGCAATCATTCACGGGGTTGTCTCAGAGGTGATAGATTTTCCATCCCTATTTGAATAGCGCTAGTATCTCATTTCTGGATACGAAATGATCATGCATATCCAGCAATCTTCTTTGCCATATTCCTAGCAAAAAAATAAAAATAAAAAAATAACCCACACCCCATCATCCATCTAGAAACATCAGCGTGGTTGGTATTCTTCCAGGGCAGGGCTATGGCCTGATTGCCACTCCACTTGAGATAGTCCAGAAATTTCTTTTACACTCTGTAAGCAAAGACCTGATCAATTTAATCTGGCCAACATCAACCTGAAAAACATATGCTGCTTTATGGGAAAAACACATGTGTATGAAACTGCCTGAGCCCTCACCTTCTTCATCATCCGTGTGCTCTTCCCGTAGGTGAGGCAGAGATTTTGCATGCCTCAGAAGCAAGGTGGAATATGTTATTCCACCCAGGGAAATTACTGCTCAACCAGAAAAAGAGCCTATTTATGTAGAATGAGGGAAAAGCAAACACTGAGGCCATTTATTTGCTAACTATGAACCCCTTGGGCAGAGCGGACTTAAAAAGAAGATTTAAAATGCAGCACTAAAACAGGGCCACCGTGTACAGTGGGTTATGTGGTGCACTGCCCAGTGCCAAGGGCTGCTGTTTCCTACACAAATGCTGGACCTTGGAGTTGTGCAGTCCACAACCTGTGGGGACATGGAAAATGGTCCTGGGAGAGTCCTGGACTCTAGCTGAGGATTGGCCACTGCAGCAGAGTTAACCTGGAAAACACACTTCCCTTCTAGTTATTGATTTTTCATTGAAAACAACAATAAATATTGGATTTGACTATTTTGTGTTTTAAAATTTGTACTAGTCAACAGTTTTGAGAGGGAAAATGGGGGAGAAAATCATGATTAGCTATTGTCTTTTGTGGGTTTATAGCATATAAATAAAACAGAAATGTTGAAACTGTAAAAAAAATTTCTTTATAAATGTAAATTTATTTTTAATGTCCTGTTCTAGCTTTTAAAACATTATCCATCTATATTATCCAAATAACATTTTTTGCATGGGTGGTTTTTCTTTTTATCTATTTTCATTTTTTCTATTTTTTATTTTTGAGACAGGGTCTCATTCTGTTGCCCAGAATGGAGTGCAGTGGTGCCGTCCTGGCTCACTGCAGCCTTGACCTCCTGGAGTCAAGTTATCCTCCCACGTAAGCCTCCTGAGTAGCAGGGACTAAGGTACATGCCACCATGCCCAGATAACTTTTTTGATTTTTTTGTAGATACAGGGTCTTGCTATGTTATACAGGCTGGTCTTGAACCTCTGGACTCAAGAGATCCTTCCACCTCAGTCTCCCAAAGTGCTGGGATTACAGGTATGAGCCACTGTGCCTGGCCTAGTTTTTAGTATTTGATTGTTTATTATTATTATTATTATTAATATTATTATTATTATTAATTATTATTAATTTTTTTTTATTTGAGTTGGAGTCTCACTCCATCGCCCAGGCTGGAGTGCAGTGGCACGCTCATGGCCACCACAGTCTCGACCTGCTGAGCTCAGGCAATCCTTCTGCCTCAGGCTTCCAAGTAGCTGGAACTACAGGTGCACGCCACCACGACTGGCTAATTTTTTTTTTTTTTTGATTTATTGTAGAGACAAGGTTTCACCAAGTTGTCCAGGCTGGTCTCATACCCCTGGACTCAGGCAATCTTTTCACCTCGGCCTCCCAAAGGGCTGGGATTACAGGCTTGAGTCACCGCACTTAGCCTGATTATTTTTAATAAAAAAAAAAAGCTGAAGTAATTTCTCATATCATGTAGAGAGGTGTTTCTTGAGTTGAGTTAGCAGGAGTGGGGAAGGAGACAATATGTACCTTATTGTTTGTTGCAGCAATTGGAAGCATACATTTACTTTTAAATGAGTGACACAATAATGAGAGGAAGAATATGCTAAATCTCCAGAATAAAAATCTGATTAAGAAACATGTTACTTTTTTTCCCCTAAAGTGTTGGCTATCAGTTAAGCCTTTTCTTTTGGATTATATATTTAGATATCATGAACAAAGATGTAGTAATGAGTTTTAAAAGCAGATCTTAAAATATCTTTAAAGGTGGAAATAAACTGTTCAGGTTATAAATTAAATGATCAATAATGACCATGATACAGGCTGCAGTAAATATTCCTTCTGTTTTCATAAATGATTTTCTATCAACAGAGAAAATTTCATGAAAAATAAAATGGCCCAGAGCAAAACTAATTATGATATTTACATCTTAGCTTTGAAATGAACTTGATAGTTATTATTTTTTATTGTATCTGTCCATCCCCTTTAAAGAGAGAAGAGATCTAATAATAATATATTTTGTAGCATTATTTATGATCACCAATTAAATCTGGCACATTTGAGGTGGCTTTGTTTTATAAAATTCATCTTTGGAAAAATTTTCATAGTTTTTCTCTAAATATTCCATATTCTGAATCTTTTGACTTGGGAATTTTTACCCTGAAGATTCAAGGTAATTAATTTATTAATTTTGAGTCAGAGTCTCATTCTGTTGCCCTGGCAGAGTGGCAGTGGCACAATCATGGCTCACTCTCACTGCAGCCTTGACCTCCTGGGCTCAGGTATTCTTTCTGCCTCTGCCTCCCAAGTAGCTGAGATTACAGACACACGCCACCACACCCAGATAATTTTTCAATTTTTTTGTAGAGATGGGGTCTTGCTATACTGCTCAGGCTGGACACAAACCCCTGGCCTCAAACGATCCTCCCTTCTCTGACTCCCAAAATGCTGGGATCACAAGCATGAGCCACCTTGCCCAGCCCATGATTATTAATTTAATTGTTGTAGTTCTTGGGGATTCATTTATCTTATCTCTTTAATTAAATAACTGGGGTTTTAGCAAATACTAAGCAGAGTACCTAAGAGAGGAAGTTTACTTCAGGAAGAGAACCTTTTGTCACTGCCTTATATTCCTTCCTTTCTCCCCTAGTTGTCTGGTGCAAGGTGTGCTGGCACTCTGTGCCAGAAGTGGCCACCACAAACTCTTAACTTTTGATCTAAGTTCTGTTTCTATTTTTGTTGTTGTTGTTCTTTGAAGTGCTCATTAACTGTAACAATTTAAGATGTCAGTGTAGCCATAAATGAGCAAAGGCAGATAATGATCTATATTCTGATTCAGTTGGCATCTTCATAGCTAAAAACACAAACCAAAAGTTGGTGACACCACTAAAGAAAAGTGAAGAATGCAATGCTGCATTCTACTGAGAGTACAGTTTGAATTGGAAGGGAAGAGACCTCTAAGTAGGTTCTGTCCCATTCCCTGACCTTTTCATACTGTGAACAATAAGAACATCTGGCCTTGTCAGATTTTAAGGAGTGCTGTTCGATTTACCTCATGTACAGATGATGCAATTGAGGCCAGAAAACGTGGAAATTCTAAAGCTGCTTAAATGAAGGGTAAACATTCAGTTTGACAATGTTCTGAATAAACTGAAAAATGCATTTGTTGGAGACTCTTGACAAGGATGTATCCAGTGATAGGTTTTGTGTTTCCAAGACAATCACAGGCACAGGTCAGCAATCATCAGTGATTTCGAACCACCATGAGTAGTTGGTGATTCTTTATAATGACTGAAGAACACTTCCAAAGACCAGTTTCCATCATTATCAAAGTGTTTTATGTATCTGCTGTCTTTAAAATAGCTACAAAATAATAGTTTCCAAGAATAATTATAATTCAGCAATTATTTGGATGCCCAACATACAAGAATGATACACAAACACATACAACTTTCAGTGTTATTAATCGTTACTAGCAGTTGGAATGCTGACTTGTCTCATCACATATGTGCCAACATTTGTCCATCTGAAAAACACCAGTTTCTCAGTCAATATACTTTGTACCTTGGGGAAATCTCAGAAACAATAACCATCTTATAAATATCTTTATCATGGTGAAAAGAAACAAAGGGGTATATTGAGAGAATAATGCAAACATATTAAAAACAAAAAATAGACAGCAAATGTGACTGTGGGAACTACAGTCAGTTACAAAGCCCTGACCAAGAGGCAGCCACATCACAATACAAGCAGGTGTTCTTTACCTACACTGTATTGTTTGACCTTATTTTCTTCTCCATGTTGTTTCTTTACTCACGAGAATCCCTTCAGTGAGGGACAAAAGTCAAGAAAAAAAATTACCCAGTAATAACCCATAAAGGAACCTCAGCTAATTCCATAAAAAGACAAGAGTTTTGATTAAAGAACGTTAGGTTGAGAGAGACCTTAAAGATAATCTACATCCAACTCCTTGATTTTATACATGAGGAAACTGATATTTATTCCTCATGCATTCATTCATATACTCATTCATTTATTCCTTCGACAAATAGTTAGTGCCCTAATCTAGGTACTGAGCAATGAGAGAGAGAAGGTCTCTAATCCCACAGAGTTTACATTCTAGTGTGGGAGACAGCAATAAACACATACCTAACTAACAACTAGGTTTAGATTATGATACATGCTGGGAAGTAAAGATGATGATGATGGAAGGGAGAATTGCCAGGGGATAACTCTAGGTTGAGTGGTCAGGGAAGGCTCCTTTGAGGTGGTGGCATTTGTGTGGAGACCCAAGTGGTGAGAATAAGTCAGCCATGTGAAAGCCCAGGGCAGAAGTTTCCAGCTAGAGGAAGCAGCAGGCACAAAGCTCCAGTGTAGGAATGCACTCAGCAAGCATGAGTAACAGAACAAAGGCCAGGATGGCTGGAACTTGGAGGATGAGGGGGAGAGGAAGAGAATGAAGTCAGAGGGGTTGGTGAGGGCAAGATCATAAAGTCTTTTTAGCCATGGTCATAAGTTTAGATAAAGAGAATTTAATTAGAAGAGCTGAGTGTGATGAGTTTGTGTTTTGTTTTGTTTTTCTTTTTTCTTTTTTTCAGTAGGAGTCTCACTCTGTCGCCCAGGTTGGAGTGCAGTGGCATGCTCATGGCCACCGCAGCCTCTACCTCCTGGGCTCAGGTGATCCTTCTGCCTCAGCCTTCCAAGTAGTTGGAACTACAGGAGTGTGCCACCATGCCCAGCTTATTTTTTGATTTACTATAGAGACAAGGTCTGGCCAAGTTGCCCAGGCAGTTCTCGAACCCCTGAACTCAGGCAATCCTCTCACCTCTGCCTCCCAAATTGCTGGGATTACAGGTGTGAGCCCCTGCGTCCAACTTTTTTCATTTTTAATAAAGACACTATGTATTTTTCTTTATGTATTTTACATAGATATTTTGCCCCTCAGATCTTAGAATCACTTGCTTGATCATTTTATTATTTTATTTTATTTTACTGTATCTTATATTTTTATTATTTTTTTATTTTTATTTTTTTTGAGTTGGAGTTTCACTTTGTCGCCCAGACTGCAGCCTCGACCTGCTGGGCTCCGGCGATCCTTCCTCCTCAGCCTTCCAAGTAGCTGGAACTACAGGCACGCGCTACCACGCCCGGCTAGTTTTTTGATTTATTGTAGAGATGAGGTCTCGCCAAGTTGCCCAGGC